>LPNX010072667.1:107006-187158 GCA_001517045.1 Pseudotsuga menziesii | reverse complement strand
GAGCAGACATCTAAAGATACTTCATTACTCACACTTTGTGAGCAGTTAGTTTTTTGTGTATTGAAGGATGGGCAATCAAGCGTTTTGCTGAAAATATTGAATACATTGGCCTGTATTCTCAAAATGGAACAAAGGATAAATCTTTGGTGCAACAAATAGTTATCTAAAGGTGGAAGATTAATTCTTGTTAAATCAACCTTGGAGGTAATCCTAGTCAACTGGAATACCTTGGCCTATATTCCCAAGGCATTCTGGAGAAAATTTGGGGAACAAGCTACAGATTTCTGTGGTCCTGGATAAGGGAGAAACAAGGCCTATCTCTAGTAAAATGGCAAGATCTTGCAAAGCCAAAAGAACTGGATTGATGGGGCCTGAAAAACATATATCATTTCCAGAAAGCATTAGCAGCTAAGTGTATGGATAGACTTTGGAACCAAATTCTTGTTCAGAAATATATAGAGAAAAATACAGTAGATAGATTACAAACCCTACCAAATAATCCAAAAATCCTCTACCATATGGAAGGCAATGATTAAAGCCTTTATATTGATTGGGAAGTAGCTAGTTTGGAGGGTTGGAAATGGGCTGAATATTAAGGTAGTAATGGGACCCTGCATGGGCAGTGGTGTTGATTTCAAGCTCTATGAAACCCTTCATAAAGAAGGAATTTACAATATGGCTCAAGCACCTTCCCTAAGACCACACCCACATGGCAACAAAATTGGTAGCAAGGCAGAAGTTCAGAACATATGAGCCTATAAGGGGCATAAGAAGGGGCAGTGGGAATCATATACTGACAAACTAAAACAGAGCCATGTATGAATTTAGGAGACAAGATAAAATTTTCTGGTCCAAAACCAAATTCCTACCGTCTTCAAAGCATTGATAGAAGATGTACCATTCTTCCAAAGCCAAACTCCCTCTTCTAGAAACAGTTCCCCCTATCAACATGAAATGTTAAAATGCTTTAAAGTTCAAACATTTCAGCAGCAATCAAAAATAAAAACAGAGTGTGTAGGAGCATAAATACAGATGGAAACAGTTAAGACTAACCAATTAGTATCTCATTTAGTAAAAATAAAAAAGATGGATTTCTTTGGCCTCTACTTTTTCATGCTGCCAACAATTGTTAAAGAGTATATTGTACATCTACTAGAAATCATGCTAAAGAAATTAAATTTAAAATTAAAGATTCTGAACTAAAGACTCACCAACAGACAAAGTACACTACATGCTTCTTTGGGGCCCAAAGCTAAAGAAGTTGGAGCTGGCACATTCTCTAAAAGGCACTGGAATAATCCTGGTGTCCATCCAAAAATAGGCCAACAGGCTAGAGATGATACAAGAAGATGGCAAACAGCTCCCAGTGCTAGTGTTGAGCTAGCATAAGTAAATGGTAGAACTGTTGTACGAGCAGCTAATTTTGGACTATAACAACATCGATAACAATTAGTATGCTTAGCATTACCATAAGAATGAACAATTTCAACAAAAACGATGGAGGAAACTGAGTTAACTACTTGATTCCACGATGTAGCCTTTGTAATGTATCACTGCTGCCTTTGCAATATCTATCTGACTAACACTAGGATTATAACCAAGGCCTAGAACATGCCAAGACTTATCTAGTGCATAAGTAAGGTTGTAAAAGGTGATCAGCCCAAGTGGCAGGCTGCCTAGCTTCCACAGCTGTCTGTCCTTGTTCTAAGATAAAAAGCATCACACAACAGTCATTTTTAGACAAAACCAAATGCTAATGTCACTTGAGCTCATAGAGTGTGACTTGAGATAATACTCCTTCATAGATGCAAACTCAAGTTGCTTAAAAATTGGAGAATAATTGGAATTCAACCATGTAAATTCATCAATATTCTGAACTTGAATTGTAGCATTACCAAGAGGATTTGCTAAAAACCACATTCACATGGCCGCATAGTTTAATTTGTCAATAACTAGGTGAAACACAACTTTTTATGTTTCCTGTAAACATTCAAAATGCAGAAAATGAGCACAGAACTCATCAAGTTAATAATATTAGGTACAAGTAGAAGGTAATCCCATTTACAATGCAGAAAATCCATAAAAATAATGAGTTCCCTTCTTATACCTTAGAATGAAATACAGTAGAGTTCACAACAACTGCTGCTGCAAGTATTTTGTCAGAAAATATTGCAAGGTGGTAAAGGCTTGGGTCATCCAACTTCAATTTGTTTGGAAATTCATGTTCATTTGGACTCAATGCATACTACTCAGTAGTCAAGCGCACTAGTAGACAATGAAGACCTTTAGGAAAGCTTCTAGTAGCAAGCTGAGTCAAAAATGTGCTCTGCTTCTTGTGCACTCAAAGTTGTTCTTCTGTAGAGTGCATCATAGCTCGAAGCTTCTTGCAAGCTGGTGCAAGGTTCAAGTATGCCTTGGCTCTAATCATCTGATCACGCATCTGTTGTACATGATCATCTGGGATAATTTTCTAAACACGCATCTGTCGGACATGAGTATCTGGTATTATTTTCGGTCTTTTTTGCCTCTCAATTTGCATTTTCTGAGACTCTATTGCACTTATTTTCTGAGTACTTAGAGTGCCCCGCAATTCAATTTTTACCTGATCCTGTTACAATAAACCTGTCAGGTCCTAGTTGAATCGGACTACTACAAAATGGTCACAAAGGAATCTAGGATTCTAAAACTAAAAAATAGATCCTACAAGTAGAAAACCTTCATGACAGAAAACACATTGATATAAATTATTAAATGAGAAGCAGCCATGTTCGCAGTAATGTAGGCTTGAATAGAATTATTTCCAACTACTTAGATTCTCCTACATTATTGTGTTTTATTCTTGATGTTTCTTAAGGGAATTTTATGTTCCCTTTCCTGTAGTCTGGAAGAGTTCAATGGCCCTTAGAAACCTCTTTTCCTTTAGGGATTGCATGAGGATATTCTTTTCCTTAAGTTGAAATATCTCTCCCAAGTGGAGAGGACTAAGAAATAACTCATGGGCAGATATTGATTGTTGTGTCTGCCTTCCTTTTCCAATTAAAGTTATAGAAAATGGATGGTCTGAAAAGGTACAAGAAGAGGCATAGAGGCAAACTTCACCTCTCCTTCAGAAGTAGAATTGGCAACCCACAAACATTTCATTGCAAAGTTGTTTGGCATAAGTTTCAGCACATTGAAATTCTGTAGCATTAATTGAACGATTCCAACCTTTACAGAATTTAAAATTTGGCAATTCTTGATTCTTAAAAATTGAAAGAGAATTTTCTAAGACTTAAAGAAAGATTACATTAATGTGTCCCGTTAACCAAAAGTAGCTGAAGGGTCTGTAATAGTACACCATAACATTCAACCCTTGTGCCTCATCTGAGAAATTAAAACTAAGAACTGATCAAGGACAAATAAAAGTACAAATCAAACACATATAGTGAGATCCCAAAGTTTACAAAATGATGGAAAGGCAGGACACCACACATGCACAAAAAGTTAAAAGTGACATGCCATCCCAGCGTACCCTCATCGTGGCAGGGTTGCATGATCTATGAGGTCCTGTCGAATATCCAGGATGTGAGATTGGGGCTGCAACAGTGTCTACCTTACTCCTAACATCCAAGGCTGGGTAATAAAGGAAGAAACTGGCAATATCCTGCTCCAAATGAGACTCAGTACCCCTTGCAAAAACACCCCCTCTTAAGGTTGTCTTCTACAAGATCTGCTTGGTCTAGAGTGCAGAACAGCAAGGTGGGAAGAGCAAACCCAACATAAAAACAAAGACAAAACCATCAATTTAACTTGAGGAGAAACATGCATTGGCAATTAAGCTTACAAGCTTAAAGCAAAACCTCTTAGACAAATTGACCTATTTACCCGACCATTTGCACCGATCGGACGACCGGCAACGTTGGATATGACCGCTCATGCGAGCCAAGTCGTCCGATCGGTGCAAATGGTCGGTTAAGTAGTTTACTCCCCTCTTAGACTAATGACAAAAAAAAAGGAGCAGAAAAAATAGATGATGATTCATAACCGGCATTTTAAAAACATGGGTTTCAAAATGAATCGAATACGGGCTGCTAATCTAGAATCGGATCTAATGTTTGAGAAGCTACTCATTGCAAGTGCAAAAAGTGTCATAGAGAGAACCATCCAAATGCATACTACAAGGGTAGAATCTTGGCAATTCATAAGCCATAAGATCAACAACAAATAATTGATGAAAAAACACAATCCACCCCATAATTCCTGGCCAGTGAGGATTGAAAAATTCCTCGGCTTACCTGAGCTCCAGTTAGGGTTGGTTATGAAAGGTCTTACTCAGTTCTGCATAGGCAAGGTCCTGGTCTTTCAACCTTAATTCTAAAACTAAATGTGTAGTTTTTATTGACCAATGAAAACAGTTTGCCCGTAGGGGAAAACTATTACTAAGAATAACAAGTCCTTAAACCCCAACATTGGACAAGGATATTTCAGATTAGTTGATGCAACAACGTAATGGATCTTATGCTCAATATGTACTTGCCACCTTTTCATGTCATACTAATTCTTTAAACATATCTGCAGTGTAAAAAAACCCATCTTCTTGATTGTACTAATCTTTAGTATTGATACTAAGTATAAGCAGTAAAAACTACTTTGTCGGTCCAAATACTGTTAGGGCCAAAACATTTTAAAAACCCTAAAAAGGCTACCTTGGTAGGACAGTAAAATATCTAGAGAGACATCTGTTTACGTAAAGAGTTGATTCCTGGAAGATCAATATTAGGGAGGAAGCTATTATGTGGTATGATTCCTATAATCATATCCACCTGCACTTTGGTAGGATAGTAAAAAATCTAGAGAGACATCTATTTTTTTAAAGAGTTAATTACTAGGAGATCGACAATAGGGAGGAAGCTAGTATTTGGTATAACTCCTGTAATCGCTATCCACCTTTATTATTCCATGTCACTGCTCGAAGTGATGAAATTTTGCAAGAAAATGAAAAAGAATAACTCTAGTGCAGACCACCTAAAGCCCAATGACAACTTGGCTACTTAGTAAGAATGGAGCTGTAATTGAGGCTTTGAGCCATGAGCTTCACTATCGAAAAGTTAGTTAAAAATCAATAAGATAAAAGTCAATATGAAAATCAGTCAATGTGGCGTCTCATGGCTGTGCATCTCAGATAATCCAGTAATTAGACAAGGCTCTGGTGAACAATTTGTCAAAGAATAGAATAGAGACTACCTCATTTGGATCCCAATAAACATATAACACACATGCACACCCTCACCCCCAGGGAAGTTAGGTAGTTGAGGACTGAGGGTGTGTTGAGGTTGGCCATTCTCCTCCTAGACAACCTCTGCTGATATCCTGCCTTTAAGAGCCTCAGGAGAAGGGCCTGTGTAACCAGGGCCACATAGGGCAATCGCATCAATCATGGCTTGAAAATAAGGAGACCTAACAATATTGAAGTCCAGGCCTGAATAAACGCAAAATTTGAATATGGCTTCATGCGCTTTTTGTTCTGGTGTCTTGTCATCGTCGGCTTTAATGTGTTTCATTTTGAAAAAACTTATATCTTAGTGGAAGGCAATTCCGGTCTTCTGTTCATCTGGGTGTAACTAAGATGTAATTTGCAGCTTTTTTTCTCTACAGATTCCTCTGTACCTCCATTGATTTTAATGTTATTCCCTTCTCTCTGTTATAGAATTTGTTTTTTATCATGAAACAATATAAGCATTTAGATTTGCATGAGAGAAAATAAGAAAGGAACAATTACCCTTCAGCTTAGTTTATAGTGCATGCAGCAACCAGGTTGGTTTTGATCGTGTTCCTTCGGTTGTGGGTGATCTCCTCTGAAATAAAACGTTGTGCTGTTGATACAGAAATGTGGTCTTCACCACTGGAGATCTCCTCACCCAACGAAAAATAATGACAGTTCAGACAGACCAGAGTACGCTAAAGGCCTTTTTGTACTCAATCCTTCGTTTACTCGAGCCCAAAAAAAGGAACTCACAAAAGTAATGAGCAACCAAAAAAAACGAGCGCCATTTTGAAGGAAATTTTTGCTTTTGTCATTGTCAAATTTAATTTTGGACATGCAAAGGTTCCTACTCATTATTCCTTGTTCATTGTTCATTTGGTTTTTCTACCTAAAACTTCTACTATGAAACTTATAACTATGACCGAATTTATAATATTATCGATATAAAAGGGTAATTAATTTAAAGTTGAAATTCCCTAGTTCCTAGCAATAGAGATTCCTTGGGTAGCATGTTTTGGAGCACTAAAGGGAAATAGGATGAACTAAGGGATTATTTAACAATGAAGGAGATCACATTCATAGTGTTGTGTGTGCTTAGGGGAGGGTGGGGTTGGTTAATTGGAATTGTTGTAATGAAAAATACCTTGATAATTTTGGAATTGGGTTGAGGGGGTGAATTTTAAAGCCAACTAGTAGGATTTCATCCTTGTGGATTCATAACCCCGACCCAATGGTGGGCTTTGTAACAAAGAGCATATGTGTTACAAAGAGCCTATGGTTAGGTGGAACATTCATCATCGCAACCAATTTGTGGATCATTTTCACAAAGATAAGTATTCTTTGATTATTTATGAGTTTACAATTATTATCGTTCCTACCTGTGTATAAATTTACTTGTTATTTTTGGATTTGCTTCCATCTAGATGAATTTAGTTTATCATATATGAGATGAGTTTCATTAAATGGCTTGCTTTCCTGATTACAGTTTCATAAAATTTAATTGTCGCTTGAAGTTGTTTTAAATTCCACACTAGAATGTATGTATGGTGAATTGGGTATGTTAGATATTAGGGTTATTTAGTGCTTCAATAGAGTTCTTTATTATTGTTGCTCTCCTTATCTGTCCTTTGGTCAATGGTTTGATTCACCTTGACCCTTCAGGGCACTTATTTGGGGTATTTCCTTACTCTATGGGTCTAGTTTGGGGGATAAGCCCTTGATTAGATCCACAACTACATGAGATGTTTCATTATGGGTCCCTAATAGTCAAAATCTATTTGGGTTTGTTATTTATGAAGTCGATTGTATTAAGTTGACCTTGGTTTGATCAAACAATGATTAGGTTAATGTGCACTTGTCATTGATGGGTTTACCTTTGGTGTTTTATATGCCAATTGTATTGGGTAATCTATAGTCTTTAATCCTTTAAATGGGGTTTACATACTCCATTGTAAAGTGCCTCATACAGTTGTTCTTTGGCTAGCTTGGCTACATTGTCTAAGAGTAATAAAAGATATATCTTTGGTTGTTTTTGTCCTAATAAAAGTTTTACAAGATAAACATCTCTTATACAAATTTTGTGCTTACTTTGTATTTAATGTATTTCTTACCATGCATGTTTTTTACAATTGGTATCAAATCCAAATTCATAAAGATCCACGGAAGTGTCGCGTTGCAAGCTATTATTTTTCAAGGAAAAAATGCCTCAAAACTTGTTGGAAAAGTATGGATTGATTTGTGTGGGTTGTGAAGTGGGGTGGATATTCATTAAAGGTGTCGTCGCGTAAGCGACGCTTATGAGACTATCCTTCACTTAAGCGACGCTTATGAGACTAGTCGTCTCTTAAGAGACGCTTATGGCCACATTTACAAAAAAAAAATTATCCTTGTGATTTTTGGTAAGTTTAAAAAAAGAAATCCACGCGCCGTCGTATTTTTCCGTCGGATTTTGGATCGAAATGTAGTAGTGTCAATCAGCATAGAATGCGAATTGTCTGCCATTAATGTGTCTTTCCAACAATGGAGGGCAAGGATTGAATCCACATAAGAAGATTTGACAGTCTAGGAGAGTTCCAAAACAGAATTTGTGAGGATGATAAAAGATCTGCAAAGATCTGTGAGATCCGCATCAAGGAGTAGATCGATGTCCGTGTTGATGTAATTGTAACTTTGGAATGTATTCACTTGTATTTCTTATGTATTATACCCTGATGTTTATTCCAGGATGTGTTTGTAATGTAATTGAGTCATGTCATGCCCCGATGTTCCAATCAGGAGTTTCTATAATGTAATCAATTCATGTCAAGTCAATGTGGGTAACCCTCCTATTGTTCAAGGGTTAAAGTCCCCGTAGTTCCGGGGCACTAGGGTTGTTAGACACACCTAGTGAAGTCGAGCCTAGTAGGGTTTAGTCAAGTCAGGAATTAGTATAAATAGAGAGCTAGCCTCACTATTTATCATACACTCACTCACACTTAGTTGTAGCACATAGCTGAGGAAGAAGAAGACACTAGGGCTAGGAAGAAAGAAGGTTATTGCTGTCGGGAGATCATCTTACTCTTTTGGGTTTCACTTTTGGTGATGATTCTATCTTTGAGGAAGTTGCAAGGTTTTCTTCATTTATGGTTTCCTCGAGGAAAAACACTGTGTTCATTGTCTCTTATGTTTGATTGTTGTGCTTGTTATTCTCTCAGTTAAATATCCTAATATAATGCTAGCTTAATGTTAAAATTCTAACATGGTATCAGAGCTAACCTGAGAAGAAGAAACTGTGTAGCTGTGCGAACTAGGGATTCCTAATTTGTGGATATCTCTCCATATATTTTCAGCAAAAGAAGTTTTGAATAACTCTCCTCTCTAGGGCGCATCTTTCTATCGAAGCAGAATCCAATTCTGAGGTTTTTCAGTTTTGGACCCGACATTGCTGCCAGAAATTAGGGCTTTTCACAGAAGTGGAATTTTTCAGTAAGCCTAGGCCTGGATTGATCTCCTCCCCAAAATCAAAGTTTAGAGATCAAGATCAAATCATTTGGTTGGACAGAACTCTAGGAAAACAAAATCCTAATCTGCTCCTAAACTAGCACTGCAGAATTTCAGCTCCAAATCCAAATCCGACATCTTGACCTGGTAAGATCTAAATCTTTTGTATTTCCATTTGATGTTCTCAGTTAATATGTCTCATCATACCAAGCTTGATGAAAATCTTGATGGAGCTGATAAATTCCAAGTCTGGAAGTATAGGATCTCCCTAGTTCTAGAAGAAAATGAGTTGGACTCCTACATCCATGAGGAGGTTCCAGTTCCAAAGGGAGATGAGGCTAAGGCCTTACATAAGAAGAAATTGGTTATGAAAAAGAGGATTATTTCTGATTTAATCAAGGATCACCTCATACCACAGGTGTCCTCCCTCAAGACACCTAAATCTATGTTTGATGCCCTAACCAAACTGTTTGAAGGGAAGAACATCAACCAAAAGATGACTCTAAGGAACCAGTTGAAGAATGTAAAGATCCAGAATGAGGAGACCATCCAGCCATACTTCACAAGGGTCTCCCAGATCAAAGAACAGCTAGAAGTAGTAGATGGAGAAGTGGAGAATGTAGAAATTGTGATGACAACCTTGAATGGTCTCCCTAGGTCATGGGATCCTTTCATCCAAGGAATCTGTGCTAGGAACAAATTAGTCAAGTTTAGTAAACTATGGGAAGAATGTTCTTAAGAAGAATCTCAAATAGAAAATCGAGAAGAAAAGATGGGAAGTGAAGATCAAGCTCTCATAGTACACTCCAAGGAAGGAAGAAGGGAAAATCATCATTACCAAGGTAAGCATTCTCATCAGAAAAATCAATCCAAACTTAGATGTTATACATGCGATGAAATAGGACACTTTGCTAGAAATTGTCCCATCAATAATAATGGATCCAAGAAGAAGAAGAAATCCAAAAGAAGACATCATGCTCACACTGTTGAGGATGATGATCCTCCCAGGAAGAAAGTAAAACAAGAAAGTGAAGACTCTTCAAGTGAAGAAGAAAATGTTATGATCTTCGCTTTCACGGGAATTGTCACTCATGGAAGAAAATATTGGCTTATTGACAGTGGGGCTTCCAAACACATGACAGGTTTCAAGGAATCTTTTGAGAAACTATCCAAACATAATTCACCCCATAAGGTGAAACTTGGGGATGGCTACCAATATCCCATAAAAGGTAGTGGTGAATCCTCCTACAAGCTAGACTCTGGAAAGTCTATAAAAATGAAGGATGTCTTGTTTGTACCAGGACTAAAGAAGAATCTTCTATCCATATCGGCACTAGATGAAAAAGGCATGAGGGTTTAATTTGTAGATGGCCAAGTCCTCATGTGGTCAAGAGGAAAGACTATTGACGATGCAATAGTAATTGGAGAACAAGAAGGAGGATTATACAAATTGAAGGGCCATCCAGAACAAGCTTTGGTCCATGACATAGTAGAGCCAAATGAACTTTGGCACAAAAGGCTTGCACATGTGCACTACAGAGAACTACCACTTGCAAGAAAATTTGTTGAAGGTCTTCCAGAAATTCAAGCAAAACATGAAGGGAGTCTGCAAAGGATGTGCGAAAGGAAAGAATACAAATAAGACATTTCCAAGTAGCAAGAGCAAGGCAAAAGCAATCTTGGAAATCATTGACTCCGATGTATGTGGACCAATGTCATCAAGTTCACTAAGCGGGTATGTATACTATGTTTCCTTCATTGGTGATTATTCTAGGAATACATGGATTTACTTCATGAAGAACAAAGATGAAGTTTTCATCAAGTTCAAGGAATTCAAAGCCTTGATCAAGAACCACACAGAAAAGAAGATCAAGACCTTTCAATCAAATAATGGTGGAGAATTCACATCAAATGAATTCAAAGACTTATGCAAAGAATTAGGGATTAAGAGGGAGTTATCCACTCCATATAGTCCACAATAGAATGTGGTTGTAGAAAGGAAGAATAGAACTATCATGGAAGCTGCAAGAGCAATGCTTCATAATTAAGATCTTCCCATGCATCTATGGGCAGAAGCCACCAGAACAGCGGTGTATGTACAGAACCGTACTCCACAGAGAGTACTCGAGAACAAGACACCTGAAGAAGTATTTTCTAGAAAGAAACTAGAAGTCATCCATATCAAAATATTCGGTCGTCCAGTGTACATACACATTCCAAAAGAAAAGAGGACACAGTTAGATCCTTCAGGAAAGAAGGGTATATTGGTGGGATACTCTAAAAGCTCGAAGGCTTACAGAATATACTTCCCAGGATTCAAGAAGATTGACATCAGCAGGGATGTAACATTTGACAAAGACTCAGCTTACAACAAAGAGACCTGCTGAAGATCCTGAAGAAGCAGAAGCACCCAGAATTCATGATACAACCATGAACGAAGAAACTCAAGAAGAAGATCAAGAATTTGAAGAACCTCAAGAACCTATAGATCCACCTCAAGAGAAGAATCCTCACAAGGGGAAACCTGCTTGGGTATGAGAAGCTATCCAAGGTGCAGAAAGATATGGGGCTCCAGAAGAGAATCACAGAGAAAGGAAGAGAACCAGATCCTGCTCTAAGTATGTAGCTGTACTATGTGACTTTATCAATAAAGAACCTTCCAATTATGAAGAAGTGGCAGAATGGAAAGAATGGAAGGATGCTATGATCGAAGAGTATCAATCGATCATGAATAATGATGTTTGGGATGTTGTCCCAAGACCAAAAGGGAAGTCAGTTGTAACTTCCAAATGGATCTACAAGATCAAGCATGCTGCAAATGGTAGCATAGAGAAATATAAAGCAAGATTCATGGCTCATGGTTTCTCACAGAAAGAAGGAATAGATTATGAAGAAATATTTGCACCTGTAGCCAGATACACTTCTATCAGATCAGTACTTGCTCTGGTTGTAGTAATGAAATGGAAAATACACCAAATGGATGTCAAGACTGCTTTCTTGAATGGTGTAGTGGAAGACGAAGTGTATGTAGAGAAGCCACTAGGTTTTGAGACACATGACAGGGATTCTCACGTGTGTAGATTGAAGAAATCCCTGTACAGTTTGAAACAGGCACCTAGGATATGGTACGACAGAATTGACATCTTTATATCCAGTTTGGGCTTTACCAAAAGTAAAGTAGATTCCAACCTTTACTACAAGGTTGAAGATGGAAACCCAGTGATGCGTCTACTATATGTAGATGATCTGTTTGTAACAGGTATGGAGGGGTCGATTGCTGATATGAAGAGAAATCTTGCTATCGAGTTCGAAATGAAGGACTTAGGTATGATGCACTATTTTCTAGGCATGGAGGTGTGGCAGAATGTGGATGGAATATCCCTTGGAAAAGGGAAGTATGCAGTAGAGATCCTGAAGAGGTTCGGGATGGTGGACTTCAAGGCCATGACCACACCTATGGAATCGAACATGAATCTATTGAGTGATGCTTTATCAGAAGCAGTTGATGCTACAATGTATCATCAGATGATTAGGTCCTTGATGTACTTGACGAACACGAGACCAATAATTTGCTTTGCTGTGAACACCTTGAGCCAGTTTCTGATAGATCCGAGACATGTTCACTTGATTGTTGCAAAGCATATTCTGAGGTACCTGAGGGTTACAATTGATTATGGGCTCAAGTATGAGGTGAATCAGAAGATGAACCTCGAGGGTTATGTTGATTTAGATTGGGCAGGTAGTGCCATCGATAGGAAGAGCACTTCAGGGTGTTGCTTCAGTATGGGATTAGGTGTGATCTCTTGGTTTAGAAGGAAGCAATCCTATGTGGTACTGAGTATAGCTGAAGTAGAGTATGTTGCAGCTTGTTCAGCTAGTTGTGAGGTAGTATGGTTGAGGAAGCTACTATTTGATTTATTTGATCTCTGGATGGATGCTACTTATATACATTGTGACAACCAGAGTTGCATGAAGTTGTCATAGAAACCGGTGTTCCATGACAAGTCAAAGCATATCGAGATCAAGTATCACTATATCAAGGATATGGTGCAGAGGGGAGTAGTGAAGCTCCAGTATGTTGCAACGAATGAACAAATAGCTGATGTGTTGACAAAGCCATTGTCTAGGGTGAAGTTTGAGTACTTCAGGGAGAGTCTTGGTGTTCTCCAGATTGAGCTTCCCTCCAAAGGGAAGTGATGAGTCTGTGAGCCATTCTAACATGGTGAGAGGATTGGTTCCTTCAATGGTCAGATGTAAGTGCTGGATAGGCCATTATGACTTAGGGTCAGATATAAGTGTTGGAAGAAAACCTACATGGAGGCTAGGCCTACAACCAACATGAAAAAGGGTTGGCTCTCTAGAACTTCCTGTGATGAGAAGAATCATGAGATAGAACCCATGATGATCCAATGATGATGATCCAACAGTGATGATCCAGATTCAGTGATGATCCAGATCCAGTGATAATGCTCCAGTGATGATCCAGATCCAGTGATGATGATCTAGATCGAGTGATGATCCAGATCCAGATGAAGATGACTTGAATATGAAGATGACTTGAAGATAGAGATGACTTGAAGGTGAATATGACGAGGACTTGATGATGATCCAGATGATACAGAGAAGAAGACTTGTGTTGATAAATTGTGTCGAGAGAATACCTTCCTAGTTAAGAGGGAGTGTTGATGTAATTGTATCTTCAGAATGTATTCCCTTGTATTTCTTATGTATTATACCCCGATGTTTATTCCAGGATGTGTCTGTAATGTAATTGAGTCATGTCATGCCCCAATGTTCAGATCAGTAGTTTCTATAATGTAATCAAGTCATGTCAAGTCAATGTGTGTAACCCTCCTATTGTTCAAGGGTTAAAGTCCCTATAGTTCTGGGGAACTAGGGTTGTTAAACTCACCTAGTGAAGTCGGCCCTCATAGGGTTTAGTCAAGTTGGGAATTAGTATAAATAGAGAGCTAGCCTCTCTATTTATCACACACTCACTCACACTCAATTGTAGCACATAGATGAGGAAGAAGAAGACATTGGGGCTAGGAAGAAAGAAAGTTACTGCTGTCGGGAGATCATCTTACTGTTTTGGGTTTTACTTTTGGTGTTGACTCTATCTCTGAGTAAGTTGCAGGGTTTTCTCCATTTATGGTTTCCCCGAGGAAAAAAATTGTGTTCATTGTCTCTTGTGTTTGATTGATGTGCTTGTTATTCTCTCAGTCAAAGATCCTAATATAATGCTAGCTTAATGTTAAAATTATAACAATCCCTGGTGAAGGCCGCACAGATCTGGCGGTTGAAAAAATTGTGGGAGACAATTTGCGAGGGAATAAATTCGAAATTTGACATCCTACATCCCACATGTGGAAATCTTGTTGTAGAAACAAAGTTGTGGAAAAGTTGCTATGGGAAGAAAATTGTGGGGAGGTAATTTAGAGATGAATTTGGTTGAGGGTTAAATTTGGTCATCCTGCTAAGTGTAGGAGTGACCAAATCATGTAGGTGCTGGTTGGGTTGGTTGTGGTTGATCCGACCCGCACCAATTTTGGTATCAGAGTGAGGAGGAGCTGAAGTGAGAGAGAAGTGTAGTAGTAGAATCCTAGAAGGATAAAATAAGAGTTCTCAAAAGGTTCTAGATAGAGGACCAGCGTTACCAAAAGACCAAGTACTAAGAAGGGGCTTGGTGAGGTAAGTTTTAGCAGTGTGAAAGAGAACTTTTATTGCATAGCCTTAGTGTAAGAGGATGGTTTCATGCATATGAATAGAAAGAAGTTGTGACAGAGCTCGACCAGCGGTGAACGCATAAGTTATGGAGGAAATGAGGGAGCTATGATCCCTTCATGAAGCCATGGAGACAGACAGATGAAGAGACCCAGAAACAAGGGAGGTAAGTGAACATGAGGATGAAGAGAAAAGAGAAGAAACTGCACCTATGCAAGAAACACCTGAGCTAAGGTATTTCAAATTGATTCTAGGAGCAACTTCAAAAATGAAACCTAAGTTGTCTACCTATGATGGAAGTCTCATTGTTGAGCATCTCATTGACTGGATCAGTGAGCTGGATAAGTACTTTTAGTACGATGAGATTGAAGAAGACAAGAGAGTCAGATTAGTTGTGACAAGGTTGAAAGGACCTACATCCTTTTGGTGGGATAGTGTGCAAGAAAAAATAAGGAGGAAGAATAAGTCATTGATAAAGTATTGGGATAAGATGGTAGCAAATATAAGGGCTAATTTATTTCCCAAATATTTCCAGGTAATTCTGTATAGATAGGTACAGAACCTGAGAGAAAGATTGTTAACAGTGAGAGGTACACTGAAGAGTTCCACAAAGTAAACCTAAGGGCAGGATATGTGGAAGATTCAGGAGAAAAGGCTGCTAGATATGTCAATGGTCTAAGGATGGATATCTAAGAAGAGATCACTATGATATCACCTAGAAAAATGGAGGAGGCGTATCAATGTTCCTTAAGGGGAGAAGAAAAGATAGTGAGGAAGCAAAGCTTCAATAGAGGTCGAGCATCAACCAGAGGAAGAGGACAAGCAGCTGGAAGAGGAATATTTGGAGCACAGAGGGGAGAGTCCAGTAACTCTAACCAACAAGAGAAACATGGTAGAGGAGGTGACTCTAGAAGAAGAGGACCTTACCAAGGAAGTAGAGGTAGAGAAAGAGGTAGAGGAACTGTCTATAGGTGCTACAAATCCAACCAGCTAGGGCATAGATCATTTGAATGTCTAGGGAAGGAAGACGCGGGACAAAGAGGAGCCTATGTAGCTCAAAATGAGCATTAGCAAGAACACTTGACATGGGAAAAAGTTTTTCCAGAGATAGGAGAGGCTTTGATGATGAATAAGGCCTTGTTGAAACCTGAGCAGGAGCAAGCAGAGCTTTCTCAAAGAAAATATTTATTCAAGACCATATGTAAAGTCCAAGGGAAGTGCTATAAGATGGTGATTGACAGTGGGAGCACTGAAAATATTGTCTCCAAAAAGATGGTGGAGAAGATAAGTTTAATGAGGACCAAGCATCCTGTCCCATACAAAGTATCTTGGTTACATAAAGGACATCAAATCCTGGTAAGTGAGAAGTGTGAAGTTGATTTCCAAATAGGTCCATATAAGGACAAGATTATGTGTTATGTTATGCCCATGGATGTTTGTCAAATATTGTTAGGAAGATTGTGGAAATTTGATAAGAAACTGATTCATGATGGTAGGAGTAACTTTCATAGTTTTGAGCATAATGGGATAAGGCATGTACTTCACCCTTTACAAGAAGGTGGTACAGTAGGACAGCCAACACCCAAAGTCCTGATGTTGTTAGGAAAAGAATATTTGCAATAGATTGGAAAGGAATAGTTGAACTATGCTGTGGTATGCAAACCGAGAATGGTGACAATGAAGACTAACATGACATATCTACATGAGGAGATTCAGGAGATGTTGAGTGAGTTTAGTGACATCATGGTGGATGATTTACCTAATGAGTTACCACCAAGGAGGGATATAAGCCATCAAAATGTTTTCATTCCAGGAGCCATTTTACAAAACAAGCATTAGAGGAAATTTCAACTCAAAATGGGCCTCCTAAGAAAAATAATAAAATAATAGTTAAAATAATAAAATAATATTTACTAATTTTGGAGGAAGAAAAGAAAAAACTACCTTTTTTGTTCATATTTTCGACATATCTCCCTATGGTTTTACTCAAATTTCGATCGGGAGAGCTCCCTGAATGCGAAATTAAATTTCACATCCAGCGAGTACCCACTCGTCATACTTTTAACGGACCCCTCTACCCTAGAAACAAGAAATTCCTGAAAAAATGTGATGATGACATCATCATCACGTTTTTTCAGGAATTTCTTGTTTATGGGGTAGAGGGGTCCGTCAAAAGTATGCCGAGTGGGTACTCGCTCACATCATCATCACATTTTTTTAGGAATTTCTTGTTTCTGGGGTAGAGGGGACCGTCAAAAGTATGCCGAGTGGGTACTCGCTCACATCATCATCACATTTTTTTAGGAATTTCTTGTTTCTGGGGTAGAGGGGTCCGTCAAAAGTATGCCAAGTGGGTACTCACTAGATGCAGAATTTAATTTCGTATCCAGGGAACTCTCTCGATCAAAATTTAAGTAAAAACAAACGGAGATATGTCAAAAATATGAACAAAAAAGTAGTTTTTTTAAAGATAGCTATCCCCAAATTTATATTAAAAATTTATTTAAGACCTATATGGTATTTCAAATTTAAAGAAATTTCATTGGCTAACACATGATGACATGGAATTTGAACTATGGTTAAAAGGCCCATTTTGAGTTGAAATTTCCTCTATTCATAGCATATAGGTTGACACATCAACAGAATGAAGAAGTGAGGAGACAAGTCCAAGGATTATTACACAAAGGATTGGTCCATAAGAGTCCAAGTCCATGTGCAGCACTAGCAGTACTGACACTAAAGAAGGATGGTGAATGGAGGATGTGTATTGACTCCAGAGCAATTAACAAGATTACTATTAGATATAGGTTTCCATTACCAAGGATGTATGACATGATGGATTGCCTAAGTGGGGCAATGTGATTTTCAAAACTAGATTTGAAGAGTGGGTATCATTTGATCAGAATCAGAGAAGGAGATGAGTGGAATACCACCTTTAAGACAAATGATGGGTTATATGAGTGGTTGGTCATGCCATTTGGATTTTCCAACAGACCAACCACTTTTATGAGATTGATGAATGAAGTCTTGAGAGATTTCATAGGTAAGGTTGTGATAGTTTACCTTGATGACATTTTGGTTTTCAACCAAACTGAAGAAGAGCATCTAAAGGATCTGAGATATGTTTTAGAGATGCTGCAATAGGAAAATTTGCTGTTAAATGTGAAGAAGTGTATATTTATGAAGCTAGAGCTAGTATATTTAGGTTTTCTTATCTCAAGAGATGGGTTGAAGATGGATCTGAAAAAGGTGCAAACAATCATTTATTGGCCTTCACCTAGGAACATATTTGAGGTAAGAAGTTTTTATGGATTGGCAAGTTTTTATGGGAAATTTATAAATAATTTTAGTGTTATTTGTGCATCTATTGTCGAGACAATTAAGAAGGATAGAAAACCATTTCAATGGACAATAGAGGATGAAAGGATTTTTTATTTCTTGAAGAAGAATATCACTGAACAACCAGTGTTGAAGTTACCAGACTTCAAACACCCTTTCCAAGTAAAGTGTGACGCCATTGGAGTAGCAATTAGAGATGTGCTCAGTCAGGAGGACATGACTATAGCATATTTCAGTGAGAAGCTGAATGATGCAAAGAATAAGTATTCATATTATGACAAGGAGTTTTATGCTATTGTTCAAGCATTGAAGAATTGGAGACATTATTTGATGCCAAGAGAATTTGTGTTGTATTCTGATAACCATGCATTTGCAGTACATTATGCAACAACCTAAGTTGAACCTAAAACATTGTTGGAAAAAACCCACCAACAAAGCCTCGTCGATAGGGGTTCTCACTATGTCGATTCCCAACCAGTGTGATCTCCCTAAGCACCAGAATAGATAGGTTTTACCCTGCCCAGCAACATCCGCAAACCAGACGAAGTCTCACCTGAGATGTTCAAGGGAGAGCTATCGGAACCAATTTTCAGGCAGTGAGAAGGGAAGATATGGCATCCAATGGGTAAAGCAACATAAATATTAGATTACAGAACTAAGATAGTGATCCTAATCTATCTTCATTGCTACAGATCTAACGAATCACATCATTCATTTGTTGTAGCAGTTCAACACAGCAGTATAAAACAACTTTAACCATCATTTGACATAATTGGAAGAGATCGCAGCAACCTCATAACATAAATGGAATAGATCACAACATCATTAGTAAATCATAACCAACAGACAACATAATAGATCACAGCATCATCATAAAAGATTTGATGCACTTCATTGATGTTGCAGCAGAGAAAATCGTAAGACAAAGACAAGATTTATGCAACAACTGGCATGTGATATTCATTTGCATGATAGATCCTAAACAGATAATTCTTCTCCATGGTAGGAGACTAGTTACATCCCAAAACTCAGACAGATCGCAGATAAACAGATGACTCTCTCATATCTATCATTGTCCTGGTATATGATGATGATTCTTACAATTGCAAAACAAGCTCTATATATAGGCTTGCGCCTTTACATTGAAGGTCCACTTCTAACTAAATTCTAACCACTAATGACCTATGGAGACAAAAATTGGTCAAATAATATATTAAATATTTAAAAACGGTTATCTTTCTGCCCATCGCGCTGATCTGGCCTTGCGCGGTGTCATGTGAGCTTGCGCAGCTGCAGCGACGCTGTGCAACTCACTCACCAAAACCCTTGCCAACAAACATGTCAAGTGGGTTGAGTTCTTACGTATGTTTACCTTTGTGTTGAAGCACATAAGTGGACAGTCAAATAGATTACTTGATGCCTTAAGTAGGAGACTGCTGATTGTGTAAGAGAATCAGATCCAAGTCTCGGGATTTGAGCATTTAAGGGATTTGTATGAAAATGACATTGATTTCCAGGAGGCTTACAGGGCTTGTAAGAATCTAGTAGAGGTGAAAAAAGATCCATGGATGGGGTATATGCTACAAGATGGTTTACTCTTTATAAACCGTAAAATGTGTATACCAAAGTGTTCCATGATAGAGAACTTGATACAAGAAAAACATGATGGAGGTATGGCAGGTCACTTTGGAAGTGATAAAACCTTTGGACAGTTAAATCATTTCTATTTTTGGTCAAGGACAAGGTCTGAAGTTGAGAAGTTTGTAAGCAAATGCAGAGTATGCCAACATGCTAAAGGAAGAAGCCAGAAAACAATGTTGTATACACCATTTCCTATTCCAACTAGGCCTTGGGATTCTGTGAGTATGGAATTGATTATGGGTTTACCAAGAACTCATAAGGGATATGATTATATCTTCATATTTTTTGATAGATTCACTAAGATGGCACATTTCATTCCCTGCTACAATACTAGTGATGCTACACACATTGCTAACTTGTTTTTCAATGAAGTTGTGAATCTACATGGTTTACCTAGAATCCTTGTATCAAACAAAGATGTGAAGTTCATAGGTCATTTCTAGAGGACCTTGTGGAAGAATTTGGGTACCAGACTAGACTTCATTTCAACATATCACCCACGGTCTAATGGACAGAAAGAGGTAGTTATTAGGAGTCTCAAGAAGCTGTTGAGAAGTCTGATTGGAGAGAGTCTGAAGCAGTGGGATAGAGTGTTAGATCAAGCTGAGTTTTCCTATATTGATTCACCAAACAAAAGTACAAGGATGAGTCCATTTCAAATTATGTATGGAATTCATCCAAGAGGAGTGTGTGAACTTCATGACTTAGGTCAATTGGAGAAATGGAGTGCTGATGGAGAAGAGTTTGCAACGAGGATCAATGAACTACAGGAGCAAGTGAAAGCAAGGTTACAGTAGAGTAACACCAATTACAAGGCCAGAGAATATTCCAAAAGGAGAGAGAAGAACTATGAAGTAGGGTATTTGGTATTAGCATATCTAAAGAGAGAAAGATTTCAAAAAGGAGACTATAACAAGCTGAAGATGAAGAAGATTGGACCCTGCAAGATACTCAGAAAATACTTAGCAAATGCTTATGAGTTAGATATGCCTACCGGAGTGGATATTTCACCAATATTTAATGTTACGTATCTATATTGTTAGGTAGTAGGTGATACTACACCCTTTGCATAAGGTGAAGATTCTACTGAAGACCTACAATGGGTGAGGCAGATGCCTGTGGCACAGCCAGTGGAAGTTGAGGCCATTCTAGACACTAAAGTGGTAAAGAGTAAAAGGAAGAAGGACTATCTGGAGTATTTGGTCAAATGGAAGAAGTGACCAACAAAGGATTCTACTTGGATGAGCACTACAGAGTTGGAAGCCAAGGGTTTCACTGTAGCTGATCTAATGAACAGCGGTTCATAAATTTTTTCACCCTTGCGAGTCTGATGCAGGAGCATCGTGGCATGCCAACAATGTGATGAGTTGGTCACATGCTGTGGAATCATTTTGGTTGTTTTGTTGATTCATAGTTTGTTAGTGTCAGTAGGAATGATGGCAGATCATGAATCCCTGCGAGGAGATCAAGCCACAAGTTTTTTTTGTGATAGGGACGTTTCATCATGCTTTGTAGTTGTTTTTTTTTAGTTGCAGTCCCACTCGGTGGAGGAGGTAACAATTTACCTTAAATAGGCAGGTTAGAGAAGTGTGAGGGGTTCTTCTCTTCAACGTGAGAATTCCAATTTGTAGAGAGAAGGACAGACTTGCGTATGGTTCCACTTGTAAATATTTTGAAAATACTGAAGAAGGAGAGCCGAGTTGTGTGTTTTTTCTATTTCTTAATATAAGGATTAGCTATGTGTTTGGAGTTTTGTTAGCCTAGATGCATGTGTTGCTTGAACTGTGTATCCATGTAGAGCCAACTTCGGTGGTTTTCTGAACATCTCTGTATTTCTGTGAAATTGTTGATTCACGCACTAAATATTTGCTTGAATAGTTGAAATAGTTCATAGATGCATGCATAAAAGTGTTAGGCTAATGCACCATGAAGATTGAAGGCTAGATTGATTGATCCTCTGATCAATCAGCGTAGAACATAGATTCTTTGCCATTAGCGTGTCTTGCCGAGAATGGATGGCAAGTATTGAATCCGTAGAAGAAGATCTGACGGTCCATGAGAGATTTGCAATGGAAGTTGCAAGGATGATAATGGATATGCAAAGATTTGTGAGATCTGCATCAAGGAGTAGATCGACGGTCGTGGTGAAGGCTGCACAGATCGAATAGTTGAAAAATTTGTGGGAAACAAGTTGCGGGGGAACAACCTGGAAAGTTGACATCCCGCATCCTACATCCCATAACCCGCATGCAGAAATCCTGTTGCGGAAACTCTGTTGCAGAAACAAAGTTGCGAAAAAGTTGTTGCGGGAAGAAAATTGTGGGGAGGTAATTTAGAGCTGAATTTGGCCAAGGGTTAAATTTGGTAATCCTGCTAAGTGTAGGAGTGACCAGATCCTGTAGGTGCTAGTTGGGTTGGTTGTGGTTGATACAACCTACACCAATAATACCCCCAATAGGTCATGTGTAGTGGTTCAAAGTGTTTTTTTTGGCCTTGGATTCCCAAAAAAAATTATTAGTCACTTAGGGCTCGGTTTCCTACCTCAAACATGTCAAGGGTATTTACACTGATATATAGTCCTTAAATCCTATTAGTGACATTAATAACCCCAATATTAGGCCAAGAATACCTTTAATATGTCTCATGTGGTAGTTTTAGGTATACTTGTTAATCATATATGCCTCTAGGTTTCTTCTAAGGTCCAAGTCCCAAGTTTTCTCCCTTAATCATACATATACCCTAAAGAATTATACATACTTTTATTTCCTCTGAATCTGCACTATATCCCTATTATAAGGCCATGGATCCTTTCAAAACGCCAATTTTGTTGGCTAAACACATCATTACTATCACTACATGTCTAGAAGTTTGTTTTAGGCTAAGGCCTAAATTTCTTCTCTTAACTAGCTTGGTTGAGGGGTAGTAAACCCACCATTGAGTAATCTAACCTTAAAATAGAATCAATGCCCAAACATAGAGGCTAAAAAGACTCTAAAGAAGTTATATGCATGGTTATGTGTGTTGACCATATTTCATAGTCCTAGATTCTTCAAACCTTTTATTATGGCTCAAGGTAGAGGTCCTCCCTCTGTCTAAGGCCAAGGATTAGAGACCCATGCCTTGAGCTCAAAACCTAATAATGACATTAATATCAATAAATCAATTTAATAAAACAAATAAAAAAATAGCAAATTGAATAATGACATTTTAATTCAAAACATTTTTCTTACTACTTTATAATAATAATAATAAATAATAAATGGTTATATTTAATTATTTCTTAATATTAGAATCCTATGTATTTATTTTCTTAAATAATATTACAAATGAATAATTGATTTATTTGTCAATTTTATTTTGTGAACTTAAGTGTGCTTAGTGGTGATTATGGTGTAAAACCTCACTTAGCATTTATTTGAAAGGAAATGAAGCTCTAAGTCATTTAGAAAATAATTATTTTTGTTGTTGTTTTGTGTGTGGTGCTAATCATCATAATTAAATACTATTTGTATACGTCCATTCCACAAATAAGTGCTTACCACCAGTATATGGCACATCCTACGATAAAATTTCTCTAGCCTTAGGATTAATAATTAAAACCTTAGCACCACAATATGGTACTTGCCAAGATCATATTTAGCTAGCCTTGGGATTAGTGATTAGAATCTTATGATAGTGTCAATGCCCACACATAGAGGCTAAGAATACTCTTTGGGAGATGTTTGGTGAACTTTGAAGTGTCTTTCTTGACCCTAGATTCCTAAAAGCTTCTTTTAGGGCCAAAGGTAGATATTTTCTCCATCAACCATGTACTGGATGTGAGATCCTTGCTTTGTGTTAAAAACTAATAATGACAGAAATGCCCATCAATAAATTTAATGAGATCAATAAAAAGTTGTCAATTGAATAATCAAATTTTAATTCAAATCATTTGTATTACTACTTTAGAATAGTAATAAATAAAAATTAGTGTTTTTAATCACTTGCCAATGTTTGAAATCTTAAATGTATTTATTTGTTTAAATAGTATTAAAATTGAAGAATTGAATTAAATTATTTAGAAATAGATAATTTGTGAACTTGTTTTCTTTGTGGTGCAAAGCCTCATAAATAAATACTGTGAATTTATTTTCTTGATTTAAGTAAATAAAATTACATTATTTACAAAGTAATGATTTGTGAAGTTCATGGGTTTATGGCGCAAATCATCATAATGAAATCCTACATGGACATTTCCATGTGGCAAATAATAACTTAGTACCATTTATGGTTCTTGCCAACTTGTCATTTCTATTAACATAGAAAGGAAAAACTCAATTTCTATTAATATTAACAAACACTAACACCATCTTAACACCACAAATTATAAGCGGTGTGTTGAGGCCCGGAAATTCGCAGGCAACAACAATAAGGGATTCTCCCTAGTCAACGTTCCCAACTAGCCCGTGACTGTTTGGTATGGGAAATCCATCCGATTTGCGGTCCGGCTACCGTAGGTCAAAGTAACAAAAACAAAGGCTTTACCGGTTGCGGCCCGGTCCACCGTGTATTTTTGTATTTTTTGACTTAAGTATGATATGCAAGTGCCTAATTAACCATGCAGTGCGATAAGATGCAAGGAGCAGTCACAACGTGATATGCAGGTTCTTACCTCTCATCTTAGCATTCACAAGTATCTAAATCACATACAACAAGAAATCAAAACTAACTACCTAAACTATCCCTAGGGAGCAAGATTATCATTCATTGGTGAGTAATATATTTTGTACATGCATAATGAAAAGTTACAGATAGCTGACCCTTCTTTCAAGACACATGAACAATTGCAGATTTTTGAACAACCAGTTAGCCAATTGTTTTATGAACAACATTTATTACTCACAGTGGAAAAAACATCACAAAATATACTGGAAAGAATTCAACAAGAACATAGGTTTAGGAAGTTAAACACTCTCACAGTTAATGAAACACAGCTGAAAATGAAATAGTTCCCCTTCAACATTGATCATTTAATCACATTGATACATCCTACAGTTCGCTCTCTCCTGCAGGCAAAAGTTGCAGTTTCTGATTGTAAAACGAAATAGTTCCTCTTACAAGCAAATGGTTTACAAGTTTTTCCACGAAAAAAGTCCCTTCTAAGTTTTAACTTTCAAGTATTTAAACTGCAGCAACCGATTGTTTGGGCTGCCCTCGAACGTGTGACCTTCTAGTTCTTCCAACGCTCCATATTCTTCTATGTTGTCTGTATACACTTAGGAACATTTTAGTAATGGACAGACAGTCAGGTTCGTGCCTTTATCATTATCGACTATTTCTTCTGCTTCGATGGCCCTTTTAGCAATCCGTTCGGTTTCTTTTCGATCCTTTCCAAACTGCTCCTTTACATCTTCGCGCATTAGTTCCTTACGTCCACCTGCAATTAATCCAAGTGTATTACTCATTGGGACTACATTATAAAACGAAACAACAGATTATACAAATTGAAACGGCTATCCCACAAGAAATGGCCAGGTGCACTACCGCGGAAGTCGGAAGGATACTGACGTCGGAAGCCAAAGGCTTTGCCTAGCTGTAACGGCAGAAACGAGAAGGGATAAAGCTATGCGCAACATGGGAGGGAGAGGCTTTAATCGGCAGTCGGACGGATTCTCACTTCAGAAGCCAAATGACTTTGAGAGCCGCAACGGCGGAAAAGAGAAGGCTAGAGCCACGCGATGCACAGTCGGAAGTCGGACGGATTTGCACTTTGGAAGTCAAATGACTTCCCCAGCCACAACGGCAGAAGAAAAATGGCTTCGGGTGCGTGGCTAAATCAGGTCAACATGCATCGGCAGTCGGGAAGATTTGGACTTCGGGTGCTAAACTACTTTGGGTTCTGCAACGGCGGAAGCGAAAAGGCTCCGGCTTCCGATCCAACAAGAATGTCTCCTGATCAATATAAAGATTCTAAGTGTTTAGACAGCTTTAAAAATCAATAACGGCCAGAAACCTACCATACCTCCGCAAGGACGACCCATAATAAAGAACACTTGGTTCAATCAACAAGCAAAACAAACCTAGAGTCTAAGACTCACCATAAATTCCAGATGCAATCAAAATCCGAAACCTTGGGCGAGATTTAATCCTTTACAATCATCAAAATAAAACACGACCACACATTCAAAAGATCCAACGATTAAAATAATGCAAAATCATGAGGAGGGGCCCAAAAATTAAGAAATTTGGGGAGAACAGTTGCATCGGCAAAAATTGGCGATTACCTAGTGAACCTAGATCTTTGGGCAATTACTCTTTGAGTGGCAGACTGTTTAACCCACAAATGCATCTATTAAATTCTTCCAGCTATCTGGATTTCTCAAATGACAGAAGTGTGTACCTTTAATCATTGATAGTAGTCCGATTTGGGAAAGTGGAAATCAAGATTTTTAAGTCTAGATAACTCTGTTGAGGTCAGAGGATGAGTTCCATTATTATTTTTGTCTTCAGGTAGCAAATAGCTTGGACACCACAGGGTTGCAGCATATGGTAAACATAAATATTCATTTGTTCCTCATTGCCATGCCACTTTAGCATTTTTTGTGCTTTTGGACTTTTGTCCTTTTTCATATTAGTCCTCCTGCATGCCTTTCTTACTGAATTTTTATTTAGGATCCTCTATCCCATAGTGTCCTTTTGTGTGAGTGGTGTACTTCAAGTTTCAGCTCACGGACGGAGAGGATCTTTCGGCAATTTAATACTTATGATTCAGCACCTACTTTGATTTATGATTCTTTCATAGGAGTTTTGACTCTTTATTTGCCTTTTGGCATTTGTTTCTTGGCATGGGATCATTTATATTTAATATACTGTTCACCTTCCTCCTTTCCATGGGTCCTCTGTTGTCTCTCCTTAGAACATTTTAAGTGTGACGTGGATGGAGCCTCAACATAGTGCTCCAGACTCTTCGAATCTGGTTTATTTCACAGGGGTTAAGCAGGGCTTCAATGCACATAGAACTATTCGAGAAAACGACTAAACTGGAAGAAATTCTTTTATATAAAACACATAGTCTGAGACCCAAAATGTTTATCATTCCCAACATTTTAATGTTCCCTATGCAACCGCGGGTTCATTCCCTTTATTAGAATCAAGAAAAACAAACTAAAACAAACTGTAAAACATGACTCAAAAGACAGCCAAACAGATTATTTATATACAAGACAAAAGAATTCAAACAACTTAGGAAAAATACGGTTTGAGGACCAAACCATTTACTGGTAAGTTCTCTTCCCATCCTTGCAGATCTTGCAACTTATAAGTAGAAGTGCCTAGCTTTTCTACTATCTGATAAGGGCCTACCCATAACTACTGGAATTTAGTGTGCTTTCCTTTCTCATCATGGGGGTGATCCCATTTGAGGACTAAGTCTCCTACTTCAAAGTCTTTTGTTCCAGCTTTATGCTTGTCAAACCATCTCTTAACTAACTCCTGATGTTGCTTAAAGCGTTCTCTGGCTTTAGATCTAGCCTCTTCTGCTTTCAGGAGATTATATATTCTTATTTGCAAAACTTCATCATCTGACCCCCTAGACTCTTGAGCTAGTATGGAAGATGGTAGCATGATATTGGGAGGAAGGATGGCTTCTTTACCATAGACAAGGGTATATGGAGACAATCCAATCGTAGACTTGGGGGTGACTCTATCGGCCCAAAGGGCATTTGGTAATGCTGAGTGCCAACTCCTCTAGTTTTCTACCACAGTCTTTTTTAAAATTCTAATCAGATTTTTGTTAGAGGATTCAGCCAGGCCATTTCCTTGTGGATAGTAATTAGTAGAATAATGCAATTTTATCCCCTTATCATGAGCAAAAGTAGTCAATTTAATTGTTGAAAAGTACTTAGCATTATCAAAGACTAACGAAACTGGAACTCCAAACCTGTTCATGATATGATCTTGTAGGAAGCTGATGACTTCGTCTTCATTTATCTTGCACAGCGGGATAGCTTCTACCCAACGAGTGAAATAATAAGTAGCGGTCAGAATGTACTTGTGCTGCAAAGAGGAATTCGGTTTTATTTCTCCAATAATATCCAGTCCCCATTGCTCGAATGGCTCCGTGATCATCACAGGATTTAGAGGTGCTGCTGCTTTACGCTGTCTCCCACTACACCTTTGGAAAATATCACACTTCCTGACATGTGTGTGTGCATCTCTAAAGAGCATAGGCCAATAGTAACATGCCCTGAGGATTTTGTGCGCTATGGTATCCCCTGAATAATGTCCTCCAGCAGGACCGTCATGCAATTCTGCCATCACTTTCTTCGCATCTTCCTTTTCTAAGCATCTGAGAAGAACCCTGTCATAATTCTTTCTGAATAATACTCCTTCAACAAGTTGATATGCGGTTGATTTAAGATGTAGCGCTCTCCTTTGCTTGGAATTCCAATGTTCTGGCAACAGTCCTACCTACAGGTAATGCACAAGGTCTCTATACCAAGACTCAGGAGCTGTAAACAAAGGACATACCTCCATTACATGTAATTCGGCTTCATCTTCCCAGACGTGTTCTTCATTTTTTCCATTTTCAGTCATCTGTTTGCACAACCCTTGTCCTTTAACTATCGATGATGGCTTGAATTCAAGGTCATATTCTTGAAGAGCTGTTACCCAGTTGCCTCTTCTTTCTCCTAACTCTTTTTGTATAAGAAGAGACCTTACAGCGGGGTAGGGGACAATCACCTTGGTTCTATTTTTTTAAATATAAGGCCTGAATTGTTTTACTGCTTTGAATACAGTGTAAGCTTGTTTATAAATAGCTGGGTAGTTCAATTCGGCCCCCTGCAGACTAGTACTCATAAAGGATATTGGGAATTCATCCCCCCCATCTTCCCTTTGGGTGAGCACAGCTGCTAGTGAATCATTGGATGCAAAGGTATGCAAGAGAAAATCTTTGTCGAAATCTGGGCTTTTCAGGGATGGTGTGTGTGCGACAGCAGTTTTGATTTTGCTGAATGTGCTCTTCTCAATTTCAGTCCACTTGAATAGTGCATTTTGCTTCACCATCTGCTGTAGCAGTTTGACAATCTGAGCAAAATCAGGCACAAATCTTCGCACGAAATTTATCATTCCCATAAATGATTGCATCCCCTTTTTATTATGGGGCAAGGGGATTTGTTCAATAGCCTTAATTCTTTCTGGATCTATAGAGATTCCTTTCTTCGAAACTATGTGACCCAGCAACTTGCCCTCCGTGACAGCGAACACACACTTCTTTGGATTGAGTGAGATGCCGTATTTCCGACAGCGTTTGAAAATATGCCTTAAGTGAAATGCGTGCTCTTCTCTTCGCTTCGAGAATATTGTAATATCGTCAAGGTATACTACAGCACTTCGGCCAATCAATCCACGGAAAGCTATGTCCATAGCTCTCTGAAAGGTTGCTCCAACATTTATAAGCCTAAAGGGAATTCTCCTGTAGGCCAAGGTTCCCCATTTGGTCCTGAACGTTGTCTTTAATCTGTCTTCCTCGGCTACTAACACTTGATTGTAGCTAGAGAAACCATCTAATAATGAAAACAGTTCAGAACCAGAGACCATTTGTAGCAATTGCTCCATGGGTGGAACAGGATAGTTATCTTTGTCTGTTGCACGGTTTAAGTTCCTGAAATCCACGCAGAGTCTGATCTCTCCAGATTTTTTTCTTACCGGTACCAAGTTTGATACCCACTCAGAGTGTCTGACTTTGAAAATGATTCTAGCATCCAATAATTTCTTCACTTCACTCTGAATCAATGGTTCCAATTTTAGATGCATTTTTCTTAACGGTTGCTGATATGGCTTGACGCCTGCTTTAATGGGGACGACATGCTTGATGATGATGGTGTTGTATGTTTTCAAATCTTCGTACGTCCATGCGAAAACATATTTATATTGTTTAAATAGACTGATGAATTTGTCTCTTTCTGCTGGTGAACAACACTTGCCGAGATTCACAAATTTGGGATTTGTCTCAGTCCCTAAATTTATCAGCTCAAACTGTAGAGATGAGCTGTGGGTCTTCACGCTGGTTGGTCTTCTGAACTTTTCATTTAAATCAAAAAAAATTTCTAACGTTCTGACACCTTTAGGAATGAAATTGTCATATTTCATCTCGGCCTCATGTTCCTCATAATCTATAATGGCTCCTTTAAAGACCTCGACATTTGTCAAGCATTCTATTATTTGTTGATCATCGTCGAACACTCATAAGTTTGTGATCATATCCGGTACTGAGGGCCTAAAAAGCAGTTCGACAGAACATCGATTATTAGTGGGTACGAGCCTAGCGGCTGATGTGGCCAACAGGTCAGTTGCTGCGTTTTTAAGCCTTGGAATTGAAATAATATTGAATGCATTAAAACATTTAAGCAAATCCCATACCTCATTCTGGTAAGCCTTTAAGTGAGGGGAAAAACAATGTATTTGATTCCGGATTTGTTTCACAATAATTTCAGAATCCCCAAAAACTTTTAGATTACTTACCTTTAATTCAATCGCTTTCTTTAGTCCCTGCACCAGTGCTTCGTATTCAACTGTATTATTAGTACAATCAAACTCTAATCTACATGAAAGAAAATGTTTATTTTTTTGGGGGTCGATCAGGACACAGCCAGCCCCTGACCCCTCTAATGTCTTAGAGCCATCAAAAAACAAAGTCCAAAAATCACTACCTACTGAAGGTGAATCTACTCCTACTGCTAAGTCTACTATTTTACAGTCAATCTCATCAGCCTACAAGAAACGAAGGAGATCAGGCTAAGTGTCTGATGTGTTGCTGGCTTCTTCTGCTTGGTAATTTCCTAGTTCTAACTCAATAAAATAGTTTCCCAATACAGAATCCACTGGTTCATTCTTCTCATTCAGTTGAGTAACATTGTATCTCATGTGAGGCTCCCTTAAAATCTTAATCTAGTTTGGACTCCCTTTGTATGGAAACCACAGATGCGACCAATCTGAGGCGAAATATCCATTTAATTTGGCCGACCAATCTCTGCTCAGGACAAAACCGTAAGCGTCTGGTATATCAGCCACTACGATGTTGATAACTTGGCATACTCTATCATTGGATGCCAGACGGACTAGGAGATCTTCCATCTCACCAATTACCTTTACATCTATCCTATCCAACTGGACAACCCTCCACGTGGATGGCTTAGGCTTCCCATTTATCTTTTTACAGACTGATATGGGCATGACATTAACTGACGCCCCTGAGTCTACCAAACAATTATGCACGTTATGATTAAAAATTTCAAATGTGAGGAGGAAAGGTGGATGTTTGCTTTTAGACTTACCTCCAACGCTGGTTTCTCCAATTTCTTCTTCTTCCTGAGGTTGATTGTTAGCAAGCAGCTTCTCATCCGATGCTTCAAGTGTTTTCAGCAGTCTTTCTTTTTGCTGCGGCACTTTACACATTTCGAATAGTGGAACATTCGCTTTTACCTTCTTTAAATCCTCCACTATGTCATAATCCATCAGCTGCTCAATGGGGTGAGGTTTATCAGCATTCATCTTTCCTTCATTTGGCCTAGCCAACGTATCATTCTGCTTCGAATCTTGGCTGGTAATAGTGCATTCTGGAATCTTATCAGCCAAGGATTTATTTTGAAATATCTTTACATTTCTTTGCAGCCTTTTAATCTTTGGCAATATAAGACTGTTGTCTTTAATCGGCCCTTGGCTCCTCGTTGCTACGTTGATTTCCTCTTCAGCATCAAATAAGGAAACGGAATTCCACAAAGCCATAGTTTCCTCTTCTTGCTCATTCGTTGCAGTGGTACTTTCTTTTCTTTCCTCATCTCCTTCTTTGGTTAATCTAGAATCCAACATCTGGTTCATGACCAACATCATTGAATTTATCCATTGCGGACAATTCTTCTCAGAGTGGGGTTGTTGGTGGAAAGTGCAAAAATTTTCCATCCCTATCTCTATCAAATTCATAGACACTGTATTATGCGGAGGAGGTTGAGACTGATTGTTGTCCTCTCTTTTCTTGTAATAGGGCCTATAGAACTTTTGTGTTTCCTTCTCTTTCTCCAAGTCTATGATTTTATTAGACAGCCTCTGCACCATTTTGGCCATATTTTCATAATCCGGTGATTTCTCTTCCTTAGGCTTAGTAAACAATAAGGCTTTCCTACTTGCACCTTTCTCTCCTGACTATTCTGGATAATCCTCATTACTTTCTCTTTCAGCTTCCACTACTTCTGCCTCTTCGTAGGTTTCCGCCAAAGTAGGCTTGGCCCTACCTTTGGCAAACATGGCCAAGTCAGGGCCTAAGGCTGATGTATAATATTCAATTAGAACTTTGTCTGAAGGTTTATCTGTTTCAAAAAAATTCTTGAGATAGGCTGCAAACCGTTGTGTGAAACTGTGCACTTTTTCCTTTCTTTCTTTCTTCAAAGCGCATAGCCCTTTCATGAGGGCTGCATGAGTTTTCTGATGCTGCAGCTCCTTTAAGGGTATGTGGAAATAGTCTGCACACTACGTCTTCATACTCCCCGGCCCTTAATCCTTCAATTGCCAAGTAAAAACTTTGTAGGTGATCATCTACTAGTATCTTCTCATTTGGGTCGAACTTGGGCAACATCTTGTCAAAGGTTTAAGGTAGGTCGTGTAATGGAGGTGTCGGGTTTAACGGTGATCTGGCTCTCCAAGCAGGTGGTGGATTTGGTGGGTTAGGTGGTGGATTAGCATTTACTCCTGCCATGAGTCTAGGTGGAGAGTGAGGGGGTGAGCCAATAGGAGCGTGAGTAGGAGAACTGTGAGGGGTATCTGGGCCTTCTTGGTTCAAAGGTAGTCCAACTTCCTGTAAGGCTATTTCTACAAGTTCTTCCCAGTCTCCAACCAACACTGAGTCTTCCGCTACAAGACGATCTTTCTTTTTATACTCTCTTCTGGGCAATTCAGGGATGATTGGCAATCCTCCAATCTTCTTTACATATGCCCTGGTGTGTCTTCTTAGATCATTAACAATTTCGTTGCCAATAGAATATAGAGGTTCTCTTTCTTCCGGAATTTGATTATGAAACCCACTGCTTTCAGAACTGTTACCGGTGGAATAATCTCAGGAAAATGGGTTTCCTCGGCCAGCCATACACTGGCGGCCCTCCTTCTAGCACCAAAACTGTTGAGGCCCGGAAATTTGCAGGCGACAACAGTAAGGGATTCTCCCCAGTCAACGTTCCCAACTAGCCCGTGACTGTTTGGTATGGGGAATCCGTCTGGTTTGCGGTCCGGCTACCGTAGGTCAAAGTAACAAAAACAAAGGCTTTACCGGTTGCGGCCCGGTCCACCGTGTATTTTTGTATTTTTTGACGTAAGTATGATATGCAAGTGCCTAATTAACCATGCAGTGCGATAAGATGCAAGGAGCAGTCACAACGTGATGCGCAGGTTCTTACCTCTCATCTTAGCATTCACAAGCATCTAAATCACATACAACAAGAAATCAAAACTAACTATCTAAACTATCCCTAGGGAGCAGGATTATCATTCATTGGTGAGTAATATATTTTGTACATGCATAATGAAAAGTTACAGATAGCTGACCCTTCTTTCAAGACACATGAACAATTGCAGATTTTTGAACAACCAGTTAGCCAATTGTTTTATGAACAACATTTATTACTCACAGTGGAAAAAACATCACAAAATATACTAGAAAGCATTCAACAAGAACATAGGTTCAGGTAGTTAAACACTCTCACAGTTAATGAAACACAGCTAAAAACAAAATAGTTCCCCTTCAACATTGATACATCCCACAGTTCGCTCTCTCCAGCAGGAAAAAGTTGCAGTTTCTTATTGTAAAACGAAATAGTTCCTCTTACAAGCAAATGGTTTTACAAGTTTTTCCAGGGAAAAAGTCCTTTCTAAGTTCTAACTTTCAAGTATTTAAACTACAGCAGCCGATCGTTTGGGCTGCCCCCGAACGTGTGACCTTCTAGTTCTTCCAATGCTCCATATTCTTCTATGTTGTCTGTATACACTTAGGAACGTTTTAGTAATGGACAGATAGTCAGGTTCGTGCCTTTATCATTATAGACTTTGTCTTCTGCTTCGATGGCCCTTTTAGCGATCCGATCGGTTTCTTTTCAATCCTTGCCAAACTGCTCCTTTACGTCTTCGCGCATCAGTTCCTTACGTCCACCTGCAATTAATCCAAGTGTATTACTCATTGGGACTATGTTATAAAATGAAACAACAGATTATACAAACTGAAACGGCTATCCCACAAGAAATGGCCAGGTGCACTACCGCGGAAGTCGGAAGGATACTGACGTCGGAAGCCAAAGGCTTTGCCTAGCCGTAACGGCGGAAACGAGAAGGGCTAAAGCTACGCGCAACGCGAGCGGGAGAGGCTTTAATCGGCAGTCGAACGGATTCTCACTTCGGAAGCCAAATGACTTTGAGAGCCGCAACGGCGGAAAAGAGAAGGCTAGAGCCACGCGATGCACAGTCGAAAGTCGGACGGATTTGCATTTCGGAAGACAAGTGACTTCCCCAGCCACAAAGGCGGAAGAAAAACGGCTTCAGGTGCGCGGCTAAATCAGGTCAACACGCATCGGCAGTCGGGAAGATTTGGACTTCAGGTGCTAAACTACTCTAGGTTCCGCAACGGCGGAAGCGAAAAGGCTCCGACTTCCGATCCAACAAGAATGACTCTCGATCAATATAAAGATTCTAAGTGTTTAGATAGCTTTAAAAATCAATAACGGCCAAAAACCTACCATACCTCCGCAACGGCGACCCATAATAAAGAACACTTGGTTCAATCAACAAGCGAAACAAACCTAGAGTCTGAGACTCACCATAAATTCCAGACGCAATCAAAATCCGAAACCCTAGGCGAGAGTTAAGCCTTTACAATCATCAAAATACAACACGACCACACATTCAAATGATCCAACGATTAAAATAATGCAAAATCATGAGGAGGGGCCCAAAAATTAAGAAATTTGGGGAGAACAGTTGCGTTGGCAACACGGTGCTAATACCACCAACACCATCTTAGCATCACAAAATTGTAACTGGTGCTAATACCACCACCTTAACATCATAAAATAAAAATGATGATAAAACATGGTTTTTCTTGTTGTGAGATGGTTGTTGTGAGATGGTTATTATTCTCTTGTATGAGTGCATAGCATAAATGAAGAGTTCGAATGGTATGCTTGTGGTTTCTTGGCACTGGAGATTCTTCAACTTTATTAAGCAATCATACTTTCTTTTCTTGGCCTCGTGATTGTGTGTCTCACTTATATAGCTCCGTCTCACATCAAAGTCCTATGAAAATAGTCTACCTAGAGAAATTGGTAGAGAGGTCCTAATAAAACATTGTACTTACACGAATTGGTAGAGAATGTGCGCGTGGGATAAGCGTTCACCAAATCGCCCCGTTTTTCCGGCCGATTTTTGATTAAAATCAGTCAAATGTTTGCTGTGAAATTGTTTATTTCATTATTTTGGAATTCTACTAATTTTATTAGCTCTTTCTATATTAAATCGGGCATTTTAAAACTACCCAAATGTTTAAAATTACGATTTAATTCCTCGAAAGTATGATTTACACCAAAATTGATCTACCGGATTCCGGCGAGTCGGGGCGATTTGGTGAACGCTTATCCTGCTCCGAGAATGTGTGTCTCAATAATATAGTTACGTCTCACATCAAAGTCCTAACGAAAAAAAGTGTACCTACAGGAATGGGTAGAAAGGTCGTCGTAAAGAGGTCAACGGATAGAGTAATTATTGGTTGGCGGAACATTTAGATACGAGTAACACCTATCAACTCTAAGAGGATGAAGTTCCATGGTTCAAGTATTTTATAACTTCGTGGGTTATGTATTTTTCAGTTGATAAAAATCGGTCTTTTGTGGAAGAGATGTACTATGAATATGAATGCTTATCGAATTGTTTCTTAAAGGATGATTGGGTTATGAACGATTATCCGATTCTTTTGCGTTATGAACTATTTATCCGCAGTCAACGCTAATGCCATAACACAGCACACCTTATTTACAAACGGAACAATTAAGTTGTCGTGGGAATTATACCTTCAAATATATTGATTTATCAACTAATAAAATAAGGAATAAATATACTAAAGTTGTAATAATACAAGTTATATTAATTTATAATCAACACAAGTGATAAATACTCTATAAATATTTATCACCTTGCCATTATTTTAGTTTTAGAATTTATAAAGTGAAGTAGTTACAAGCTTTGAAGGGTTCATATTCACTTGTACACAATTTGTTGCCATTTTTCCATTTTAAAATTTATAAAGTGTAGTTACAAGCTTTAAGGGTTCATAATCACTTGTACACAATTTGTTATCTAGAGGGACGGGTATGAAACGTAGATAAATGAACTAAGAAATCCAAATTTATTTTTATTTTTATTTGGAGTTATTCGATTGTAAAGCATGGAATTACAATATGATTGATCTATAAGTTCTTTGATGTAAAATGTTTTCTATGGTCATGGATTTATAAACATTAATTGTAATGTTAAATTTGGACTGCATTTTTTATGAGTTTGGTTGATTGTGGAATCCGTCCAAACGGTCCTCGGAGGACAGTTGTAACAACTACATTTTTCCTTTAATGAAATTCTGACTCAAAGGGACATCGACATTAAAAGAGAATTCTATGCGTGCAAGAGTGGGAACGTAGAGAAGTAAACCCTAGGGAAGTACATCAGGTGCCGAAACGCCTTAATGGCCCCGGACATACCTTGGAGAAATCAAGGCGCAGTGGTTGACGAAGATTCAGTGGTGGACCATAGATGCAAAATGAGATGAGACAAACCCTAGAGAAATCACGGAATGCAATGGTTGACGGGGATTCCTTGGGAAATGGATCGTAGCTGCAAAGTAAGACCTAGGAAACAAGACTATAAGGGAGCATATGCGAGGAGGCAGGATACTCCAGAGTATGCTGGGAAAGAAGGAACTCTTGTTGTGTGAACACTTTGTGTTAAGCAAGAGTTGAGAGAAATACTTGATGCGTGAGCACTCTGTGTTAGGAAAGTAATTTCTACGTGGAAAATTGAAGTGAGGATAATTGCCTATGATCTTGGCACGCATAGTTTAGCTTGAGGGTTATTGAGGACATAGCAGATCTTTGCCTAATCTAATGTTGGGTGGAACGTGGTTGTTTGCTTTTCATTGTGGATCACTCTACAAACAAGTTTCATTACTGTGTTTATGTTTCTACAAATCTATTAGGCTCATGGTATGTCTGCATATGTTTAAATGTGTGTTTTCAATGTTAATGCAATGAGAAATATCAATTTTAGTTTATTGATAAAAATATTGCTTCAAAGCTGATGTATCCTTATACTCTCCTTTGAATGACTATGACTCACATTTGATGATATGGGTTGTTCTAATGGTGTAATATTGTTTTATAAAGGGTTATTAGTATGTTGTATGCTTCCCTATTAAATCCAGTTTAAAGGACATTTGTAGGGAAGCCAATGTGCTCTACTCGGTTTAGCCCCTTCTTGTTGAGGAAAACCTGTAACACCTCGGTTTTGACCCTATTGCATTAAATTATTAATAATGTAAATATCTTTATTTAATAATGGTTTGGATCTCAAGGCAAAGGCCCCGCCATCGATTTAACATTTATGTATCGACGATTAAAATCGATGTCGATGGTTTATGTGCTAGCCAGGCATAATATATTTGGAGACATCATGTAAAAATGCAAATTAATAATAATACCACAACTAGCTATGCGTCGCAACATGAAAGAGATGGGGCGTGATTTCACAAGGAATAGACAGGGAGGGAAAACATTCAAACCCTTGATCCAATGGGGAAAATACAAATGTCAAATGGAAAACCCATAAAGCTGTCGACTACTCATTTTTTCTTTTTGTGCCAATCAATTATTTCTACCATAAATTGGTTGGGGAAATTATTTCCTTGGGATGGGAAAGGTATGGAGGTCAAATTCGAATTGGTAAGAAAACCCATTTTGGAAAAACGTGTTTTTGACTTTCTGGGCAAGTAAATGCTTGGAAATGCATGTCCATCCCATTATTCACCCACATCTTTCATTCCTCACCCATTCTCATTCATGTTTGGCTCTCTCACGTAGCTAAATCTTGCTAAGCTCTCTCTTTCATGTTTTCTACAGTTTTACCATTTTGCTCCATGGCTGGGAAGTCATTTTTGTGTTGTTGTGTACACGTGCAGCATGGATTCATGTTTTGGGGGTTTTAATAGGTCGTATTGCCTCCCTCACGCAACTGAGATTGCTAGACATTTTCACCTCATGATTTTCTTGTCGTTTCTTCATTTCTCCATGCCAAAATTCGTTTTCTTTGTTGCTGAGTGAATGTACAACAGATATCCACATTTTGGGGTTTTGGAAGAGGTCATTTTTTCAAACGTGAATCCTGTAGATGTTTTCTGAATTCGAATCCATGAACTGGGGGTTTGTAGAGGCTGGTTTTTCCTGTGTGAAGCCATTAAACGTTTCCTAAAACAATTTTCTCACCTCGGTCATTTTTCCCCAATTACTCTTTTCGATTTTGGTTCTGAGGATGTTTTTGTCCATACCCTAAAGTTCACCTTGGTGTTGGCTTGGCTAAGTCACGGGAACTCATATGTTATATGGTTTACTGGGTTTGGGGGTGATTGTTGGGTTGGCTAAGTAAGTCCAAGAAACATGTATGTTATTGGTTTGTTTCCTTAGTAGTTTGTGAAACCCAACTATGTGTTGGCTTGACTGTAGATGTATGGTCTTGTTATGTGTAAGTTTGTTGTTCCCTTATTCCTTTTGGGAATCATGCCCAACTCGGGGGTGGAAGTGGTGTTGAGAGATTGATGAGCACACTAGCCTATGGTTGGGTGGAATATTGCAGCGACATCGTTTTGGGACAACTCTTTTTCCAAGATAAGTATTCTTGTTTATTTAATCTCTGCAACGTATTTAATTGATAATTTATCATGAACATGTTGAATGGTTGAACATGATGAATGTTGCTTGTTTTATGAATTATGAACACAATGAATGCTCTGAATAAAATGTATTTTCTTCCAATGTAGATTGCATGTATTATGCTTCTTTGTATGATTTTATTTTCAAGGTAATTTTATGTTTATGTCCATGGGGCTTGTTTCCCTGCTTAAATGATAGCAGCAGTGTCGTACTCGCATCCTCTCGGATGGGAGGGAATGTGGGAGTGTGGTATCAGAGATATGTTGCAACATTGGGCCTCAATGGTCCAAGAAGAACAGTTGACAGAGGTGGGATTACCCTCAGTTGAGCACAGGCCAGCAGAAAAATTTTCAAAATGTTTCTAAGTGTTGGAGTTATGACTATGTTAGCTGAGTTAGCCGAGTTGATCTGATGCATGTCGGCGTGAAAGGATGATTTGATTCGATACATTTTAGCGTGAAAGGGTTGAGTCGAGCTAACGAGAAGTGGAAGAAAAGAAAATTTTATAAGTGTTTGAAAAATCGGTGAGTTTTGTCGATACGTCACTTGAGTTTCACCGACACACATCGGAAAACTTGCAGAGTTTCAGCCGATACATGTCGCGTGGAAAGTTAAATTTCAGCCGATACATGTCGTTTGGAAATTTGAATTTTCGTCGATGAAAGAAACAAGAAAAAATTATCAAAATTTTTCAGAGTGTCAAAAATTCCGTCTCAGCAAGAAAATCGAAATTTTTTCGACATACTGGAAAATTTGGCAAGTTTTGCGAGTCGGAAGAAAATCAGAATTTTTTCGACACATCAAAAAGTTTGGAATTTTTTGTTGATCGGAAGAAAATCAGAATTTTTCCAACACGTCAGAAATTTTGGCAAGTTTTGCTGAGCGAAAGGAAAATTGAAATTTTTCCAACACGTTGGAAACTTTGGCAAGTTTTTCTGAACAAAAGGAAAATCAGAATTTTACAACATGTTGGAAAGTATGGCAAGTTTTTCCGATCGGAAGGAAATGATGAGCTTTGTCAACATGTCAGAAGGAAAATGTGAGTTGAGACGACATGTCAAAAAACTTTGGTGAGTTTGTTGATCGGAGGAAAATGGAAAATTCTCTGAAATAGGGAAATTCAACAGGTTTTTCAGTGGGATTTACAGGTGTCAGAAAGTTGAAAAATGGCAGTGAAGTTATGTGTCAAATTGCGTGAAATCGAAATATTTACAAAAAAAAAAAGTCCACACAAGGGGGCAAGCCCCCTTGACCCCCGTCGTCCCCCTAAGGCAATCATTTTTTATGAAGAGAAAAGTTGGTGAGTTTGACGAGTTGTCAATATATATGGTTTTTCCAAATGCAGGCTAGCAATTATAAATTTTTGAGAATGTTATAAATTTATAATTTAACAATGGTGTTCATAAACACATTTTGTAGAGTCATAGTGCAGGTTGAGAAGTTGGTCTTAGTCTAACCAAGAAGATCGATGGCAAGAAGATTTACATCATGAGTGATGAATAGGATCCCTACGAGCTCAAGGAAAATGCTATGGGTGAAGATGTTCAAGTAAAGGAAACTGAAAGAAAAACTGATGGGAAGAGGAATCAAGAGACTCTCCCAATATTGCAACTACCATAAAGATCCTAAGGATGGAGTTTTAGGGTTATAGAAAGGAAAATGAAAGGATGTCCAAGGCTTTGGAAGAGAAAAATTAGTTGACTATAGCCTTGCTACATAGTTTGACAAATCTCCAAAGCTAGATAAACTCTGGGCATCAAACAACAAATACCAAAGGGAGTAGGAGAAATTCCCGCAAGAAGAATGTGAAGCTTGACCAAAGGAAGAAAGGTTTCAAACCTTCTCACTCCTTAAATTGGCAAAAGAAGCTGTCGCAAGCTATGACTAAGCCAGCCAGAATGATGCGAGACAAGCCAAGGAAACCACTCCAATGTTGGGGATGTGGAGGAGACCATCTGATTAAGTACTTTCCACATCGAAATGGGAATGAAAGACAAGTCCACAACATGTAAGGAGCTAAAACTATGGATAAACCACTCCAATGTTTGGAATATGGAGGAAACCATTTGCGCAGGAACTGTCCACATCAGGATGGGAATGTGAGGCAAGTTCACAACATCTAAGGAGCTGAAGCTGAAATTGGGACACTTGACCATGGAGGACTATGCAAACCAGTTCTTGAAACCGTTGGGGTATTCCGGATAAATCATAAATGATAAAGTGAAAACTAAGCGTCTTTTGAGTAGGCTACCTCAAGCTTACAAAGGAAATATTATGTTTGATAAACCGAGAACTCTAGAAGAGGCTATCAGGAAGACTAAGTCTTGCTATGATCAAAACATAGGTTTTGAGACAAAATTGCAAGTATAGTTTCATTGTGTGAATGAAGAAAACCTATTTCAGCATAATCTCTGTGTAAATTCAATTCTGTCTGAATATGTGATTTCATGAATTGAATCCTTTGTTAATGATTGATAATCCTATATGGAATCAAGGTTTCTGAGAGGGAGAGAAATAGATTTCGATTGATCGATTCTCCAATCAATCGAATGAGAGTTAGATTAATAACCCATTGAGGATTTCATGAATGAACTATGTTCAAAATAACCTTGTTTCGATTTTCTAGATCAGTGATCAATCACTACAAGGATTGATGGTAAGCAAGGCCTAAGTTTGTGCCTATGTAGACAGTTGATATTGTGATAGGAATAATTCCACGGTTGAAGATGGGACTCACGATATTGGAGTTACATCTAAGATAACCCAAAGGTGTCAAGATTAAATCATCATCACGACGGTACATCATGTGCCGGGTATTTGAAGGGCCGAATATCAACGACCATAAGGAATTTCACTGACTGAATAGCGAGATGGATAAAAACTGAATCGACTGTGAAATGTGAAGATAATCGCCATAAAAGAGATCGATATAAATGGATGAGGTTGATCTTGAAGTAGATCAATGGCTATGAGCTATTTCACTAGGTGATAGCACGGAGAAAGAAAGTCTTGATGAGCGCAATATTTGATGAAGTCCTCCCTATGATATTTGAGGTCCACCATCAATATAGGTATGATGGACCTCCAGCCATTTCATTGGAAAACTAGCAAGTCAATTAATTGTTGGATATGGGAGTGAGATGTTTATGAAAATCCAGTTTACCGAAGGCTTGATGTCAGCTCATGGAAAGAGCGCTTCTTGGGACATTGACCAAGTCGAATAGATTAGCGGTTCTGCTAAATTTGGGACCAGACTAAAAATCAAGTATCAGTTTGGCAAAATATTGTCAAAAGAAGGGCATGGCATTAGGTGGTACCATTTGGTCTCACGGACATACTAGCTACGTTCATATGTTCCATGAATGGTGTTTTTAGCAGGCATCTGGACAAGTTGTTCTTGTCATCCTTGATGACATCTGTGTTCATTCTAAGAATGAGGAAAATAATGAAACATGTCTATGGATGGTATTGAAAGTGCTCAGGGAGCATGAATTGTATGCACATTGAGGAACGTGAAAGATGTGATATTCTGTATGGGATTTGCAGGATACTATAGAAGGTCATTGAGGGGTACTCTACAGTCGAAGTTGGGTATGGGTTCACCCAAGGAGTGCTTGGGACATTTATGCTTGGGAAATTTAAATGGTACTCAGTGAATTGAGGCAAGAATCTGCCATGTGCAAAGGCGAGACATTATGAGGGAAAAACTCATGAATGAGAACATATTTTGGAACTTCAGATTCCAAGTTTTTCTGTTGATTATGGGAGACTATGATCTCCTGTGATGGTTTTGAATCATGCTAACAGTTGATATGCTTTTCTTGCATTGCTTGATGTCTAAAGTTTTCTGTTGCTACCTACGATGGTCTGGTTGATTTTAAATTGTGTCAGGATGACATGTTGTATGTGGATGTCCAATTTTTGGGAAGCATGTGTAAGTAAAGGATAAGTACTCCCACTCGAAAGAGTGAAACAATATGAGGACCTAATGGTTGTAAAAATCTGATTTTCTGTAGGAACTAACATTGTGAACTTATATTTTTATTTGACTATCAATGTTATTGATCGTTTGAGATTTGGGAAATCATGTATACATGAAATATATTTGAAAACCTATGATTGAATTTTTTTTATGATGACATCTCATGTGAACTACACACTTGTATATAACGTAGGTTAGATTATGAAAGTATGTCTTTGGAGTACATAGATTCTCAGAAGGATGTGTTTGGGATACATAACTCCTTCGAAGGATGTATTGGGTGTACATGGCTCCTCAAAAAGATATACTTGGATACATAGCTTCTCGAAGGGATGTGTTGGGAATAGGTTTGCAAATCTATAATTGAAATTTTATGATGACATCTCATATGAAATGCATGCTTGTATGTAATGTCCGTGAGATGATGAAAATATCTACTAGGTGTACATCGATCCTCGAAAGGATGTACTTGGATACATAGATTCTTGGAGGGTTGTGTTTGGAATAGGTTTGAAAACCTATGATTGATTTTTTTATGATGACATATCATGCAAACTGCATGCTTGTATGTAACGCAGGTGAGACGATGAAAATATGTACTTGGGGTACATGTCTCCTCTGGAAGGATGTACTTGGGTACATAGCTTCTCTCCCTTTCCAGCTAGGCACCGGTATGCATCACTAGGGACGCCCACGGTGTAAGACATCCGGTTAGACTTCTTTCCACACACATTCACACCGTAACAGGATTGTCACGAGAGTGGGGGATCCGTGAAGAGAATAACCCCAAGGTATTATGATTTCTGGAAAGGAAGCACCTGAGCATTGGTAACCACTTGAAGGAGGTGCTAGTCCCTTAAGCTAGAGCTTCCATTGAGAACCTAAGGAGGTGTTAGGCTCCGAAGCAGGGCTGATCAGATCTTGGTTGAGAGATGCTATACAGATAAGTATTTGGTTTACTTATCAAACTTTTGTTGTTGTTTATTTTATGTAAATATTCATGAGCATATGATGTAGCCATGGTTTTGAAAGTTTTGTTATAGATTGCATCCTATAGGAATGAATCTGACATGTGAGTTAATTCATTGTGGTGTCCATAATGGAAGCACCTAAGCTTGGTGAGCACATAGGCGATGTGTTAGGCCTTGGAACGGAGCTGTCAGATCTCAGTTGAGAGATATTGTCACAGGTGATATGAGGGTTGTAAAAACTTGGCTACCTTTTAATGCACACCCTAGAGAGCACCAGTAGGGTGGGTACACTCGAAGGACTGTATAGAAGAGAGTACGTACCATCCTTGTGTGGGGCGGGGCAGGTTTTGTGGGTACCATGGTTGTATAAATCCAAGTCAAATACCTGTGGAGCCAAAAGAAGATACTTATGCAGATAAGTATTTAGTTCACTCAAAAACTTCTTGTTGATTTTATGTCAATATACATGTGCATGTGATTCATCTATGATTTGGAAAATATTGTGAATACTAACATGAGAATTGACTCATTACTCGGGGATTGAGCATAGGTACTGCTGGTTTCCAAGGACATTGGAAATGTTCCAAGTTGAGAAGAAGGATTCTCTAGGATTGCACATTCAATCACTTATTTGCAAAAGAAGGGGATAAGAGTTTGAATGGAAACCTAGGTGTGAAGAAAGATAACAACAGTGAAGAATCTTCTTACAAGTGAACCTTGTGGTGTGTATTGATGCATGAAATTAAGAACTTGGAAGAGTTCTAGATCATTCCATTGGACATAAAAGGAGCAGTGGAAGCTCTACAGTCCTCATGAGGCTACATGGGAGCAAGGGGATTCCATGAGACTAGCACATCCATTTTTTGTTCAATTTTGCAGAGAACGGAGGGCAGTTCTAGAGTAAGATTTTGTTCAATTTTGTAAAGAACTCAAGACAGTGCTATTGAAGGGGGTGGGGAATGTAACAACCTGGTTTTGATCCTATTACATTAAAGTATATATAATGTAAATATCGTTATTTAATCATGGTGTGGAGCTCAAGGAAAATCCCCACCATTGATTTAATGTTTATGTATCAACGATTAATCATGGTGTGGAGCTCAAGGAAAAGGCCCCACCAATCAATTATTTATGCCATAAATTGGTTGGGCAAGTTATTTCCTTGGGATGGGAAAGGTATGGAGCTCAAATTCAAATTGGGAAGACCACCCATTTTGGAAAAACGTGTTCTTGACTCACGTTTGGCTCTCTCACGCATCTAAATCTTGTTAAGATCTCACTTTCACATTTTCTACAGTTTTACCATTTTGCTCCATGGCTGGGAAGTTGTTTTTGTGTTATTGTGTGAAAGTGCAGCAAGGATTCATGTTTTGGGGGTTTTAAGAGATCGTATTGTCTCTCTCACGTAGATGAGAAGGCCAGGAATTTTCCCCACAGTATTTTCCTAACGTTTCTTCATTTCTCCATGCCAGAATTTGTTTTCTGTGTTGCTGAGTGAATGAGCAGTAGAGATCCATGTTTTGTGGTTTTGGAAGAGGCCATTTTTTCCCACGCGAATCCCATATAATTTTTATGAATTTGAATCCATGAATTGGGGGTTTGTAGAGGTCATTTTATCCTCTATGAATCCATTAAAGGTTTCCTAAAATGATATGCTCACCTAGGTCATTTTTCCCTAGTTACAATTTTTTATTTTGGTTCCCAAGACATTTTTGTCCATACCAAGAACTTGTATTTGGCTGTGAAGCTCATCTTGGTGTTGGCTTGGCTGAGTAAGTCTAAGGAACCCATCTGTTAGATGGTTGACTATGTTTGAGTTTGATTGTTGGCTTAGCTGAGTAAGTCCAAGGAACCCGTATGTTATTGGCTTGTTTCCTTAGTAATGTATGAAACCCAACTGTGTGTTGGCTTGATTGTGGATGTATGGTCTTGTTTTGTGTAAGTATGTTTTTCCCTTATTCCTTGTGGGAATCATGCTCAGATCGGGGGTGGTAGTGATGCTGAGATATTGATGAGCATAATGGCCTATGGTTGGGTGGAACGTTGCAGCGACATAGCTGGTTGTGGGACAACTCTTTTTTTAGGATAAGTATTCTTGTGTGTTTAATCTCTGTAATGTATTTATTTGATAATTTATCATGAACATGTTGAATGGTTGATAGGATGAATGTTGCTTGTTTTATGAATTATGAACAGGATGAATGCTCTGAATAAAGTTTATTTGCTTCCGTTGTAGATTGCATGCATTATGCTTATGTGTATGTTTTTATTGTCAATACAATTTTTTGTTTATGTCCATGGGGCTTGTTTCCCCACTTAAATGATAGCAACATTACTGTAGTCGCATCCTATCAGACACGAGGGGACATGACAAATCCCATGTATAATACCTTAACTTTCGAAGGGAGGGTGAAACTATGAAGGAGATCTTGGTTGCTAAAGTTCTCATGAAACATGCCACTATACACAACCATAAAATACTTAATCTTAAGCTTTTCTAAGTAAACCATTTGACTTACGCTGTAAGTCCATTGAGGGTTTGAAACTCCTTAGTCTTCCTTAGAAGCCATAGAGAATTTAGGTGAAAAGCCTCAAAATGTATGAAGAATTCAAGTGCTTCCGTATCCCACAATCCACAGTCCGCGTTGTGGGAGTGGGAAGCAAAATAAAATTTATAAGGAATTTTGAGTGTTTCCGCAACTCGTAATCCACAATCAGCATTGCGGAAAGTGGAAATAGAGCAAAAATTCATAAGGAAGTGGGGTGGTTCCACAACGTACATTGCGGAAGCGAAAAGCAAAGTAAAAGCTATAAGGAATGGGAGCATTTCTGCAACCCACAATCCGCATTGTGGAAGCGGAAACCAGGGTTAAAATATAATGAATAAGGACTTTATGCAATCCGCAATCCTAATTGCGGAATGCTGAAAGTGGAATTCATGACTAAAAAGTATTCATGAGGTTTCACAATATGCAATTACCGAAAGTGAAAAGTTGAAGGGAAAATATAAAGAAAATATAGTTTTTCCACAATTCGCAAACTACATTGCGGAAAGCAGAAGGCGCAAGTTAAATTTAAAAAGATTGAAGTGTTTCCACAAACCGCAATCTGCATTGCATAAAATGGAAAGTGGAGGGAAAAACTTATAAAACAGATGGGTTTCCACAATCTGCAATCCGCATTGCGGAATGCAGAAGAGGAAAGCAAAATTGTTAAATTATACGGGTTTCCGCAATCTGCAATCTGCCTTGCGGAAAGCGGAAAGCAAAAGGAAGAATTTATAAAGGGTCAAGAAGTCCCGCAATACGCATTGCGGAAGCATAATTGTGGAAGGGTGAGATTATAAAGGAATTAAGCGTTATTCCACTATCCTCAATCTGCATTACGGAAGTAGAATTGCGGAAGGGAGTTTTGTTGTTGAAGGTAATGTTTGGTGCAGAAGGGCTACTACGGAAAACAACTAAGCTTAAGAGTGAATGAAGTGAGAAGGTTCATAGACCATGTTTTATGTGAATGATTTTTTTTTTTATATCCTTTCAAGTAGGTTATGTGGTTATGTGACAATTCAATTGTAAAGCACATAATTACACTATGATCTATCTATAAGTTCCATGATGTAAAATGTTTTGGATGGTCATGGATTCAAGGAATGTGGCAGTTATAAATGTTTTCTATGGTCATAGAAGGGTGGTATAGTGTATTTAGAGCATGAGGTAATTAAAGAGGTTGTAAGAAAAAAGTTATTTGCATCAGTAAGTATTAAGTTTAACATTACATTTTATTTGTTTGAATTTTGTTATATTGGGTCTTATACAGATCTAATTTGTATGTAATATAAACACATAGGTGAATAGTAATAAAGTATTTGATGAAATTTTTTTTAGGCAATCATGAATCAACTTTTGCAAAGAGACAATCAAGAACCCTTTTTTTAATCTTCACTGATACAAGTTTAAAGAAAATAAGAAACATCCATTTCATAAAGAGTTATATTCTTCTATCCAAGATATAGATTGCCATCAAAACAAATATATATCAATGCCACTAAATATGGTGGGTGGGAAATGATGTAGATTTATGTCGATCATGATGAAGGATATACACCACTAGCATATTGTGTCATACTTGTAGTACTTCCTTCACTTGAGTTTAGGTATCCTCCATAGCCATTAGCCTCATTCTAGCCATCATCTTGATCACAAAAGCTATCTCACTTAATGTAGGCTATTGAAGGATAACTTATTGATAATCCAAAGATGTAAACTAAGAGGGTTATTCTCTAAAGAGATCTCTTCAGCATAACAATGTCTTCACTCCCAATCTCATATCAAGGTCTCTCTTAAATGACTTCTCATTCTATGGCTATGAGCTCAAGGTGCATGTCACACATGATTTACCAATGTCTCTCACGCCAAACAACCTATATAAGTGACTTCCATGAAAAAAATTACTTACAGACTCCTTTAACTCAAATTTTTCTATGGACTAATTTCATTGCTAATTTTGTGGACTTATGTGCTTACATTCCTTTTGTGGAAGTAGCTACCTTGATTTATATTTGTAGGAAATCTAATATTTTGGGTTAAGATATTCCAATATGTTGTATTAGTATTATTATTCATTTTTTATTAGAAAAATAAAATGATTAGTTATACTGGAGACCAAGAGTCACTCTAGAGACCACTTGGAATATGAACTCCAAGGGTCACTTCTTTTATTGTATATATGTATATTAGTTAATGAGAAGAAATGTGCTTTCATACATATCTTTATTAGCTTTGTGTTTGTAAATAATATTTTTTCCCTAATTGGCTTTAGATAATGGTATCAAAGCTGTTATAATCCCTGTTATATGTCGCTTGCCATTCTTTTGCAATTTTCCCCTTCTCCAGTCTACCCTTTGCTCATTTACACAACTGGTCAGATGATTAATTGTTCTATTTGCATTCTGGCATATTTTACTATGCGATTTATAATTATGTATGTTTGGGTTCTATGCTATAACTCCTAGTCTGGAATCTATTCTCAACAATCAGACATGCACACTCAATTTGGAGGATTCGTTTTCCTTTTTCATTCTCTAGTTTATGAGTGGAGTTTATTGGTTTTGATTTCTCCTTTGTAGACTCCTCCACGTCGCAATATCAATTGTTGGCAATATTTTGGTTCCTGAATCTTACGTGTGGAAGATCATCTGTTGTTTTATACATGATTTGTTCCACGATTTTGAACAACAAACTGGTTGTTTATGTGAGTCTTCCCTCTTCGTGAGTGTATAATATCCTCCATCCCTCCTTTGATGTGTGGCTATCCCTCTGCATTAATGGTATTTTGACCTCCGTGAGTCCATTGGAGACCGTGAAATTTGAACCTCTCTCTTGAATAATGCTCTTCTCTCTCACATCTGATGTGGTTGTTGGGATTCAGATACAACATAGAATTAAATGATGATGTGCTAATCTCCATTGGAGACAACATACAATTCAATGATGATGTGCTAATCTCCATTATCGTCCTTGTTTTCCTACGTCCAGTAAGGAGGGAGAGTTGTCTAAGTGAGAGAAAGAGGTGCGGTAGTTGTGTGGTATTGATACACACACCCACCGCATTTTATTTTATGAAGTTAGCTCCTCGTTTGTGCATATCTAGGGTGATCTGTGGAAAACTAGTTTTGTTGAACTACTGGGGGATTTTTCGGCTGTTACCAGAAACGAGAAAAGGTAAAGAAGATCTACCACACCTACACCTACACTGTTCTGGCTTTTTTAATAAAACACTACCATATGCTGGTGGAGGAGGCTGTCACTAATCTATGAGGAGATGGAGTTAAGCAACTAGAGAGTAGTGACACATATGAGCCAATGAATCCAAAGAACCTTATCTAAAAGGTTAGAATAGATGTATAATTTGTGTCAACTAAAAACTAAGAATATTTAAAATTAAAAAAAATTATACTATAAAATTTGACTGAATAATTTATTTTTTAAATATAAAAATTGCAAATATTTAAAAAAAAACACATAAAAAACCCTAAAATTATTCATAAACAAGGGGAGATATAAAATATAATAATCTAAGTTTTATTTACCATAAACAGGTGCATTCTCCAATTTTGATACACAACCAATATCAACACATCATAAAACTTGCTATGAATTTAATAAATGAAGCTTTCTGCATTGGCTCCTTAAATGCCGATCCCTTCACTCAAATAATAAAGTTTGTCTTTGCTTTACAGTATTGGGGGACAAAACTGTAGATTTCTCATTCATGCATATTTACCAAGTCTGATCAAAGTTAATTTATCTTAAAAAAATAGAAAATCAACTAACTTTTGAGGTGAAACTATAGATGCTGAATGTATTGTTGACTGTAATGAGGAAAAAGATGTGCTCCATCCTTGACATCAAACTGTAAATCTTAAAACTTGAAATTAATTTTTACTGCTTTGGAAATCTCACATCTTGCCTTGCCAACCATAAGAAGGCTTTTATCCCTACCAGCCTGAAACAGCCAACTTTTCTCTTTCCTCCCAACTGTCAAAATTGAATCTAAAACTAACCTTGACAAGAATCCCTTGAAAATATTACTTAAGTGAAATCGAACTCAATTTGAAGTCTAAGGATGCAGTGAATAAGCTACAGAAATTGTCCTATTACAGGTTGCTTTGATTGCATCATGATTTTCATAATAAAATTGACATATCAGATGTGAAATTCTTAACTCGTCTCTATAAACATTTCCAAACATTACAACTTTCTAATTTCCATATTTTCCTCAAAATTTTAATTTAATCTGAATTAAATTTAATAAAAAAACTTAAAATTCTAATAAACGATACATACCTTTCATTTTTATAAGAAATTAAGCCAAAAACATATTAAGTCCACATACCTTTCATTTTCATAAGAAATTAAGCCAAAAACATATTCGAGTCCACATCTCTCTGATCCTCTTCAGCCAGTGTAGTCCAAGACTTCAACCAACACCCTACTCGCGGGGATAACCTCCCTGTACTGGCGGGGATAACCTCCCTGGAATGTATGAGTAAGCCCAATTGTGAATAGACTGTACTGGCGGGGATAACCCCTGGAATGGATTAGTAGCCACAATTGTGAATAGACTAGATGATACTTATAGAGATTGGATTTTTCCAGCCCAAAGACAATGGCTTGAATGGATGGATTTCCTCTGATTGGATTTGGACAAAATGACCGTAGAGGCTCTCAAAGTAGGGTATAATAAAATATACAAGACAAGTTAACCTTCGGAACCTTTAAAACGGTTGTCACCGAAAAACTGGATGTAGCTTAGATATGTGGTGCCCCATGTCTCAATGTGCAAGGGAAGCCGTGATTGTAATGGAGGGGTTGAACCTCCTGAAGTTTTTGTTCCCGAGCAAGAAGCAGTGCCTAGTGGACGCACGACCTGTAGGTCTGTTGGCTCAATGGAGAAGACAAAAATGAGATCTCAGTGCAATATGCGAAAGTTTAGCATTATTCCAGACAGTAACCCAATTTGTTCCTCTCTACACATATTGCTTCCACTTTCTGCCTTAAGTTACCCACCCACCACCATTCATTACTGATGGGAGACAGAAACTCATAAACTAGACGAACCAGTTCGCTAAGAAACTGAAAGCCGTTTTGGGCAAAAACGTGCTCAGAAACTATTAGTTTTTGAAGGAACGACTTTCCAACTTTAGAAACGGCAACGGCCGTAGAGAACGCCCGTTTTTTTCTGGTTTTTATTTCTATCTCGTTTTTTCTGAAAAACGTGAACTACCCTCACGTTTCCGGTAACATAAATTTTGCGTGGAGCTCTCTTCTTGGTCACGCGTATCGTTGTTTGCTTGAAGATTGAAACTCTTTTATAATTTTTATCTATGCTCCGACAAACGACATTAATCTGAGGCTCTCCAGGGGATAGAGTAACCTATGCAAAGTTCGGTTACTCACCATCACTGCAATTCCAAACCCTGAAATAACAGTGCCTGCGTTCTGAGAGTCCCTGAAAGTGGGGTTACATGGGACTGAGAAGGGTGCCTCCAGGCTGAAAATGAGAATTGTTCATAGATAAGAAAATCCTTGCACACAGAAGAGTATCCCCTCGATCCCCTGATCTGGTGTACATGCCTAACGTTTCATTTGTTTCCATAAAGAAAGGTTGTGATACGTATGTGTATTGTTTGCGTGCAAGTCCATGAAGGAGCTGGTAGTGGTCCCATGACCAGTAATCTTACAAGGGAACATGGATATTGTGCGTGTGTTGTGGTAAGTGTTGTATGCTTTTTTGAAGCGGTTGGTGTTATCTTGCTATCATGAACTGCTATATTTGAAGGAATGATATCCTAGAATTCTGGTGACTTGCGAAATGAAGGTACAATCTCTCTCAGTGTGTGACCTTTCAGTACTTTGGATACTGGAACCTCCATCCATTTGAGAACCATGAACTCACATCTGGATAGAAATGAGTTCCAAGTTTGATGTATGGATCTTCGTGGAGTATGCCTCTCATTTTTGTAATTGAAGACTGGTGACCTCTCTATTGAACTATGGAGACCTCTACATAGAATTTTTGAATTGAGAGTTGAAGGGTTGGAGCTACTACTACGTGAGGGTGAACAAACCCAAATTTTATCACTGCACTCTTTGGTAAAGCGTGCATGAAATTGAACCAAACGGTGGAGCTTCTACTTGATAACGTGGAGCTCTCGTAATCAAACGGTGGTGAGATGCGGCCTTTATCAAATGAAGGTCAAGAGTATCTACACATAATTGAAGCTGCTCTGAATTCAACCAAAAGTGTTGTGATCTAGATTGAAGAGTTGAGATTGAATCCAAGAACGTCCACTTCTATTGTTGCCTCCCCCAATTTTGTAAATTGCATATTGGTAGAGCGAAACCCTACTTTTTGTTGTCACCTCTAACGTGGCCAACATGTAAAGAAATACGGCTTAATTGTTGGAGCTGCCTGGTAAGCTGGTAAGCTGTGAAGAATTGAATATGTTGCAAATACGATGTTAGATATTTATCTGAGTTTGTTTTGAGTTTACAGCAGATAAGCTCTATTATGCTCTATCTTTTATCAGTTAGAAAATAGTTCTCTTGAAATAATTTTCATTTTGAATTCAATTTCAGATTTGGAAGTTTGATAGTATAACTAGATAGCTCATTTTATAAAGTTTGAAAGCAGTTGTAATTTTCATTTTGAATTCAATTTCAGATTTGGAAGTTTGATTTTGAATTCAATTTCAGATTTGGAAGTTTGATAGTATAACTAGATTGCTCATTTTCTAAAGTTTGAAAGCAGTTCTAATTCATTTTGATTAAATTGGTACATCTCTGCTACAATAGTTATTAGATCTAAAAGTTGCTTTCTCATTTTAATTGTTAAGATTGCAAGATAGCTTGAACTATTGTTTAGGAATCCTTAGATTGGTTTGCTTGAACTATTGTTTAGGAATCCTTAGAAGATTAGATTGGTTTGCTGCAAGGCTGAGCTATGTTGACATGTCCTTTGATAGAGTACTAAAATAGTCCTAGATCTTTTGAAAAAAAAAGTTATTTGTTTTCTTTGCATTGGGAAGACATGATTAGATTTAGTTTTGTTATCTAGAACTTGAGACTTGCTATAAAGATTTCTTGAAGTAGGTTAAAGTTTGATTATATCTCTTGAGAATTTGTTTAAGTATGGGTTAGTGCAAGCTAATGCTGGTCACTTATGATGAGTTTGTTGCAATGGACTTATGGAAAAACATAAATCTGAACATCAAAAAGCAATATTAAAGGTACCTACAAAAGTTTTTGGAATATGGCTTAAGAATATGAAATGTAGACAATCCGATCACCCTTCGGAATATATAACTTTTATTTATGGAAACTAAGTATAAATCCCAAAAAACGAGGTTCTTCTAAGGTTGGTATGTTATTTTGTTCCCAAAAAATAATGAATATGTTTAAGTTGATCCACTGGTTTGGTATTCAAATGGTGGAATTTTATGAAAAAAATTATATAGAGTTGTAGATAACAAGTGTGTCTAGTGCAGCGTTATTTTTCCATATATATATATATATATATATTAATTAAGGAAGTCAATGACGCTCTAAAATGACAAAGTCGAGTGTTGGTCCATGACATCTTGGTCTTAACATAGTCAATGAACTATATATTTTTTCTTAAGATGTAGGTCTTTGTGTCTTCTTGTGCGGGTTCTTTTCCATTTTCTAAATAGGTGATCCAATCAAAAGTTATAGCTGAAGAAAATAGCCTACCTTTTGTGTTAGATTGACATTAGTCCATTTAAAATTAAATAAAAAATAGAAAAAAGATAATAGATTTAAATAAAAATTACATATTCAGAATCTACAAACACAGTTACACAAGTGTGAATTTTCATTAGCAGTGGACAAGCATGGCATATGCAAAATCATGTACAAAATAGGAGAAGTGGTACAAAACATGTTTTTTGTCATAAGACGGTCCAAACCACTTGGTTTGGAAACCCGAACCTAAAACCAAAGCATCCAAGTCATCCGCCAAGTAGGCTGAAAAAAAGGTGCCTGCAAAAATTCTAAATTTAAGTCCTGCATGCGTGTAGTCTAAAAAGTAATGCACGCGCTCTAGAAGCGTGATTGCGCTTCTGAGTGCATACACGTTAAACACGCATGCATGCATAGGTTTAGTTGAAACTTTGCTTTGATTTTAGTTTCAACCATTTGCAATGGAATGATGACGATGATGAACAATGATGATGATGCTGAGGAGGAGGATGACAATGATGATGACAAATATGATGATGAAGACGATGACTATGATGATGATGATGGTGATGGCAATGATGATGACAATTGATGGTGATGATGATGATGATGACGACGACGATGACTATGACTATGATGACGATGATGATGATGATGATGATGATGATGATGACGACGATGATGATGACGATGACGATGATGATGATGATGATGACAATGATGATGACGATGACGACGACGACGATGATGATCATGATCATGAATAGTATGACTATGATGACAATGTTTATGATGATGATTACGATGATGAGTATGGTGATGGCTATGATGGCGATGATAATGACAATGCTGATGATGAAAATGATGATGATGATGATGATGACTATGATGATGAGGATGAGGATGAGGATGATGATGATGAGTATGATGAGTATGATGATGATGATGAGAATGAGGATGATGATGATGATGATGATGACAATGATGACTATGATGATGATGATGATGATTATGACGACGACGATGATGATGATGATGATGACAATGATGATGATGAGGATGATGATGACTATGACAATGATGGTGATGATGATGGTGAGGATGATGATGATGATGATGATGAGGAGGAACAATGATGATGATGGTAGGTTTAGTTGAAACTTTCCATGGATTTTATTTTCAATCATTTTTAATGGAATGATGATGATGACCATGACGATGATGATGAACAATGATGATCATGAGGAGGAGGAGGATGGCAATGATGATGATGAGGATGCTGCTGAAGATGAAAAATGATGTTGATGATGATGATGAGGATGATGATAATGGTGATGATGATGAGGATGATGACTATGATGAAGATGATGAGGATGATGATGATGATGATGATGATGGTGAACAATGATGGTGATGAGGAGGAGGAGGAGGAGGAGGGGAAATAATGATGATGATGATGATGATGATAGGTTTAGTTGAAACTTTGCTTTGATTTTATTTTCAAGCATTTTCAATGGAATGATGATGATGACCATGGCGATGATAATGAACAATGATGATGAGGATGATGACAATGATGATGATGAGGATGATGACTATGATGGTGACGATGAGGATGAGGATGAGGATGAGGATGATGATGATGATGATGAACAATGATGAGGATGAGGATGAGGATGAGGATGAGGATGATGAAAATGACAGTGATGATGAGGAACAATGATGATGATGATGATGATGATAGGTTTAGTTGAAACTTTGCTTTGATTTTATTCTCAAGCATTTTCAATGGAATGATGATGATGAACAATGAGGAGGAAGAGGAGGAGGATGATGAGAATGATGATTATGAGGATGATGACTATGATAATGATGATGATAATGATGATAATGATGATAATGATGATGATGATGCCAATGGAAATGATGATGAATAATGATGGTGATGATGATGATGATGACGAGGGTGATGATGACAATGACGACGACGACGACGACGACGATGATGATGATGATCACGATGACTATGACTATGATGATGATGATGATTATGATGAGGAGGATGATGAGGAGGAGGAGGAGGAGGAGGATTTTTTTATTGAAAATGGTGTTATTTACCATGTTTTATTGACCATGGTCGCCATTTTTGCTACTGTAATGACCATGGTCACCACTGTCTCTATTGCCATGCTAGGGCTTGAGGCCATGTGTTATTGACCACGGTCACCTCTAAACCTTTATCAAACCTTGACACCCATCCTTGGTCAGTGTTGGAGGCCTCCCTTACCCTCCACTAGCCATAGGTAAGGAGCTTAAGACCTCATAATGGCACCCATGGGCCTAAGAAGAAAGTAGTGGTGAAGACTATATTGTAAAACTAATCGTACATGTGTGAATACCGAGACATTGTTGAAGTACGTTGGTCACTAAATGGGATAAATGTTGGTGAGTAATGTTGTAAATTTTAGGGAGCAGCACGCACACGTGTGTATTCGCGTACGTGTTGGTATGCATGTATGCATTGGTATGAGAGATATCTTATGGACATGTTCGTGCTCTTATACATGCATGTGTGCTCATAAATACGCATGCATGCACCTGTTGATAGTTAAAAAAAACAGAGATTTGGATTCCTGAGGTTGCTACCAATTTTCACGGGCTTTCTACAATTGTTTGCGTGTTTTTTGCTCCTGAAATTTCTAATTTGGCTCACACTCAATCATCAGTTGGACACTCTATGATCTATTGGTTAGAATATCCATCTTGAAATCTAACAAACATCTTCAGTGGTCTTGGAAGTTAGTGGATACATTCAAACTACAAGCTTTCATTGCAATAAGAGATTATTTTGAATAGGTATGGTGAATTGTAAATAATTGTTTTCATTCACAAGCTTTCAGATCATTTCAATGATTTATGTTTTATCATATTCCTACAACAATATATTTCTCATAGACAACAATTAATTTCATAAGAAGAATTCCCAAATTCACATCTAAACAAGTCTCATATTCTCCATACAAGATGAAGTATGTAATGTCAGCTAATATACATTTACACATGAATATATTTTGATTTCACACAATGATGGCATAGATGAAGTTATCTCTTGAAACTCTTCAATTTAAAAAAAAACCTTTGAATCAATCATGGGAGAGGGTCCATATTCAACAGTTCACCAAGTTGTCCATATTCTCTCTACAAGATGAAGTATGCAATGTAGACCAATAATAATTTGCACGTGAATATATTTTGATTTCCCATAAGGATGGCATAAATGAGGTTCTCTCTTGAGACTCTTAAATTTGTATAAAAACCTTGGAATCAATCATGGGAGAGGGTCCATATTGAATAGTTCAACAACTTGTCCATGCTCTCCTCTTTATGCTACATTTTTCATAACATGCCTTTGAGCTTGACATGGATGCCTCTACCTCAATGATTTCTCCTTTTTTCAAGGGATTTGCGACCTCCTCATTGTGTAATTAGTCAATTTGTTCTCTTTAGTTAGTGTAACTTAATGAGTGTAATTTATTCAATTTATTCCCAAGAAATCCAAACACCAACTTGTGTCTTTCCTCACAACTAATGTGGCATATTACGTGCAATGTCATCTCATCCGAAGGTGTTGGAAATGAAGAATATTTCACTCATCTTCTTGTGTATTCCAATACTTTTTGAACACAAAGGAAGTCATAATCCTATAGCTATAATAACTACAAACTTGACTCTCTTTACTTGACTCAAATAAAGTGTATAAATGAAACTTTAGTTCGAACATAAAGAAAAAACCTTTAATTAGTGTTTATGTATAAATGCCAATAATTACCATACTAACATATCTGTAATTTAGTTACTTATATTGGAACGTGTCATGTTTCTTGTATAATGGAGCTAATACCTTATTTCATGCTTCTTATGCAGGGGTAGACCTCATAGTTTTGATAAAGAAACTTTTTGAGATGGGAAACTCACGTAACTGAGTAAGAAAAGCTAGAAGGAATATGCCCATTAAAAAGGAAAATGAGACAAGAGAAAAGGCCAAGTTGGAAACGGATAGAGTGAGACATGGTCCAGACATTTCCACTAATAGTGCGACTAATCCTAATAGAGTTGATGACATAACAACCTCTAGTTCAAAACCATGGGTGAATTGGTTTTGTCCAATGAACCGAACTTAAATTCCAACATCAACACAGTCTCCAACCGACAATCCATCAATGAGCCATGCTCAAGTTCTTCAAGACATAGGTATATTGAGAGACATTGAGTATCAAGCATTGGAACTAGGAGCAATCATTAATTTGCAATATCTCCAAGAAGACCACAACCATGTCGAGCACACTCCCAATATGGACCAACATGTGAATGAAGCACCACAACAAAGAAGCCCTGGGATTTGTAGCTCATTTCCACCTTCCCTACCTTGACTATCTATTGCAAGAAAAAGGACTCCTAGATGTATCCATGTTGATGAAAGATTTCTGTCAGACCTTGAAAGTGAGTTTCCCAAATGCACTATCGATTTCCAATGTAGCAAATTAATGAAGGGATATTTTGAATCCAAAGGAAATGCAGGTAAATGTCAATTATTACTATGTTTGTTAAAGTCAAATTGTTTAGTTGTTGTTAGGAGAATTCTGGGCACAAAGATGGTTATAAGTTCAGAGGCTAAAAATCATATTGTTAGAAATCTCCAATCTGTTTTTGATGCAATTGGGAAGACGTCTCGTACTAAATATCTTTCCAAGGCTCATCGTGTGTTATTAGAATCAATTGTAAGAAAGTCCACATGGCAACATCACCTCCTTTCACACATTTCTCACATACTTAAATTAAATAGAAAAACTGTTAAGAAGTACTCTGTTATAAGAGAAAATATTCATACTCTAGGTGGAAAAGATTGTTGGGATTTTGTCGGTTGGTTGCCTCATTGAGTATGAAGCTAATTGATGTTGTTAAGGACTTTGTACAAACATTCTGGCATGATCATACTAGACCTTCATCTAACCAAAGAGATGTGCTAAAGATCATAAAATGTTCTACTGAACGTGAACCCCATGTCAAACATTTCCTTGACACAACATAGACTGAACTCTATGAGAGATTCAAGAATGAACACACACAATTGAACCTGGGCCAAAGGTCCTTTGAGAAATGTAAATCATGGTACGTCTGTATATGCATTGATCGGAACACATGTTGCTGTAGATACCATGTAGAATATGAATATTTTTATGACACGTATAAACATTTATTTTGTGATTTGCATACTAACATTGATGAGGGATGCAATGAATCTGTAATACCACTGGATGCATTGAGAGATTTTATCATCAGGATCATGTGTCCAAGGCATGAAGAACAAATATACTATGGAAAATAGTGTCTATATGGGAATTGTTCCAGGTTCAGTGGGTTTGCTCTTTTGAACCGTTGCATTTATGGAAGTGATGAGCATCACTTTGGAAGTATGGTGGTGGAGATGCAGAGCTTCAAGTATGTAACCTATCAATCAGATAGTGTGAAGGAAAGCAAAAAGATTGAATTAGTGAAGTGACATGTGCAAATGATTATTGCATTTTTTTCCTCTTACATGTCCAGTTTCTACATATACATTCTTAAAGGTCACATTCTAATACGACCCTTGTTTTCATGGCAACAGGTATGGGTATGTGATTTTTTGATGGAGTTCTACATGGAAACCGAGCAGTATGTTCAACATGTGCATGTAGTGTGATAGAAGGATGAGCAATACAGAAAATGCAGGGACAACTTTCCCATTGGGACCATATTGTCACTTATAGATTTTTCAGAAAACTACACCCTTCATCCACAAAATGAAATTCAGAGTCAATACTACCATTCCAACCAAGTCAGCATCATGGTACATATTACGTATAGGCATGTCCCTACGAGCAGCATTAACAATAGGATAATACAGAAGGAGACAAAATTTTACATAAGTGATGACAGATGCCATGATCTGCATTATGTACAACATTGTTTTTTAATTTTCTATGATCAGCTAAAGGAAGGAGATATACAGATGGATCAACATTGGATATGGTTAGATGGTTTTTCGGGCCAGTTCAAAAATTCCCAAGTCTTCCAATGGATGAGTATGTTACATAAGACTTACATTGTGCCACATATATGGAACTACTTTGAGACCGGGCATGATAAAGGTGATTATGACGGGGTCAGTGCATGCATCAAGACCACACTACGAAGGGAGGAGATGAGGTTTACTTGAAACCCGCATATCAAATATGTAGAATCCATAATTCAATGGTTCTCTAAAACAATGTCTATCCGAACTAAAGTACAACATACATCAACAGGGCAGGAAGGCCAGACATGAATTTTTGGAAAGTGGTTGACATAGATAGATCTTGTTCCTATAGTTGTGGCACTATATAAGGAACACGTGGATTTCATTTGGTTCGAAGCTCAAATAACCCCATATTTAAAATATGATTGCAGAAACTTGCTTGCTTTTGCAGCCCTTGTAGAAGTGGTGAATGGGATGAATGCGAATGCATGAATTGGGTTGATGATTGGGATCGTGTGTCACTTGTAGTAGACCCACGTGTAGTCATTGAAACAACCCACTTAGAGGAGGGTCAGTTAGTGATTTCGATAGACTATAACCATATCTTAGATCTTGTACAGCCAGGACACATATATGCAGTTGTTGCCCCGAAATATAATGAATGGGGCATAGATTATTGGTTGGCATGGTGAATTCGAGGTAAACAAATCTTGAACGGATCATTGATTGATGATAAAGGAAATGAATTTCCTATTGGATCGATGGTGGTTGAGGGTGAATATATTACACTAGATGGGAAATCAAGAAGAACTAGTGGTCATGTATTTATGGGTTACAGACTAGGTTCTGTGGTCTATCACTTTACAAACTTGATTGTTGGCATGAACATTCATCTACAGACAATGTTAAACAAGAACTCAACCAAGGTAAATTAATTCTTTCCTCATTCAGAGAACGAGATATTGATGGAGGCAATTAGCATCAGAAAGTATCTAGATGGCTATATTGAATGAGATTGGTTAATTGCGCTTACACTCCACTGGGGTGAAACCCTAGTTTGCATAATATGTCCTGGAGGCATGCCTGGGTCGTGCGGAGTCAGGGGGGAGGATACCTCGGCCATAATATCGTGCCAAGATCCCAACAGAAAAAAAAATTCATCGATAAGATCCCCAGTCAATGTTCTATGGTGAATTGGAGTAGGTGTGCAAAATCCATTCAAGGACGCCTGGGCCAATTCAAGGTCGGGGTCCAAAAAACAAACCGGGAAGCTATTTTTGAATACGTCAACTCTTGCAGGTGTGGTTAGGCATGGCCACCATGGGAAGGGCACCCCTTGCCTCCCAAAATAGGGTCAATCAGGGCCGGTACATAATTTCCAGGGTTGATTGGACCCCACTCAAGTGAAACCCTAGTTTTCAAAATCTGGCCTGGAGGCATGCTCGGGACATACAAACTTGGGAGGGAGGACACACTGGACACAATATTGTGCCACAATCCCAATGGAACTAACGGTTCATCCATAGGATCCCCGGTCAACGTTCTATGGTGAATTGTAGTAGGCCTGCAAAAGCCATTCAGGGACGCCTGACCAATTCAAGGACAGGGTCCAAAAACCAAACCGGGCGGCGATATTTTATTCTGTTAGCTCCTGCAGGTGTGTTTGGGCATGGCCACCATGGGAAATCCACCCCTATCCGCTCGGCATAGGTTTTTGCTGGGCCGATGCACCATTTCCAGGGTTGAATGGAACCCATTTTCATGCGACATTAAACTTGACATAACTCGATAATTAGAGCTCGGATCGACGAACCGTCAAATCCATTGGTCTCCTGGAATTCCATTACCTCTAGTGGGCCCTCTCCACCAGTTTATCATGACCCAGTGACTTCATTGTATTTTGGTTTCATAAACTAGGGTTTTGCTCAGTTTCCTTCAATGCAATTCTCGCATTGGTGGGTCAACTCTACAAAACCATCCACCATGCTAGTCTTGGTAGTGTTCCCATATCAAAATTTATCATACATACTTTTTGGAGCCAACGACGTGCAATCTTTCTTCTTTGTTTGTTTTTTCTCTCCCAGACTGAGAGTCACCAAGTGTCCCTGAACGACATTTTCATGTGACTTTCAACTTGACATAACTCAAAAATTGGAGGTCGAATCGACGAGTCGTCTACTCCGTTGTCCTCTCGGCATGTCGTTACCTCTAGGGGCTCTCAACACCACATTTTCATGGCCCAGTGACTTCATTGTGCATCGGTTTCATAAGCTAGGGTTTTTTTCAGTTTCCTTAAATGCAACTCTCGCATTGGTGGTTCAAATATGCAAAACCCTCCATCATTCTAGTCTTGGCAGTGTTCCCATATCGACATTTCCCATCCACACATTTTGGAGCCAATGACATGCAATCTTGTTGTTCCATTTGGTTTTTCGCTCCCAGACCGAGAGTCACCAAGTGTCCTTGAAATACATTTTCATGCGACTTTCAACTCGACATAACTCAACAACCGAAGGTCGGATCGAAGGGTCTTCAACTCTGTTGGTCTCCTGGTATACCACTACCTCTAGAGGACCTCTCCACTTTGTTTTCACGGCCCAGTGACTTCATTGTGCATCAGTTTCGTAAACTAGGGTTTTGCTCAGTTTCCTTCAATGCAACTGTCGCACTGGTGGGCCAACTCTGCAAAACCCTCCATCGTGCTAGTATTGGTAGTGTTCACATATCGAAATTTCCCATAGAAACTTGTCAGATCCAACAGTATGCAATATTTTTTCTCTGTTTGGTTTTTCACTACCGGACCAAGAGTCACCAAGTGTCCCTGAACGACATTTTCATGTGACTTTCAACTCGACATAACTCAACAACCGGAGGTCTAATCGATGAACCATCGACTCTGTTGGTCTCCTAGAATGCCATTACCTATAAACCAATAGACCATATACCTATATTCTATGTACCTACACTAGAACAAAGAAACTAGAGTTCCATGAATTACAAGTAGAAACACATAATTGTATGAATTAGAAGAAAAACTCATACATGAATTACAAGTATATATCCAATTCGGGTTTCATGGATTGAGATAATTTCCCATACATTGAGATGATGTATTATTTTATTCTCTCTTATGTAGGATCGCTTAGACCATATACCTAAACTACAAGAGAAAATAGCAAAAAAATAGGGTTTCAAGAACTACAAATCGTAAACCTAAAAACTATGGTTTATAAATTTATACATATAACTACAAACTAGGGTTTTATGAAGTATAAATTCGCATACATAGAGATAATTTTCTATGTTAATCTCACTTATGTAGAAATACTTAAACAATATACCTAAGCTACATGCACAAATAGAAAAAAAAAACTAGGGTTCACAAATTTAGACATAGAACTACAAACTAGGGTTTATGATCATTATATTTGTTAGTGTCACTCAACTAGAAACTAGTAGACCATATACCTAGAATATATGTACCTGCACTACAACATAGCTAGGGTTTCATGAACTACAAACCACAAACCTAAAAAATATGGTTCACACATTTTAGAAATAGAACTAAAAACCAAGGTTTATGAACTCAATAAGTTTAGATAATTAGAATTGTTAGTGTCACTCAACTAGAAAACAATATACCATTTACCTAGAAGATATCTACCTTCACTACAACAAAGAAACTAAGGCTTTATGAATTACATGTATAAAAAATAATTGTATGAAATAGAAGTAGAGACACATACATGGATTACAAGTATCAAGCCAACCAAGGTTTCATGAATTGAAAGAAATTCAAATACATAGAGATCAAATTCTATGTTAGTCTCACTTGTTTATATACACTTAGACCATATACCTAATATACAAGAACAAATAGCAAAAAATATAGTGTTTCATGAACTACAAACCACAAACCTAAAAAATAGCGTTTACACATTTACACATACAGCTACAAACTAGAGTTTCATGAACTCATTAGGTTAGATAATTAGATTTGTTGGTCTCACTTAACTAGAACCAATAGACCATATAGCTAGAATATGTGTAGCTAGAATAAACCATATACCTAGAATAGACCATATACCTAGAATATATGCTTGCAGGACAATAACCATAATGCATATTTCTTGTGAAAGAGGGGGCTCAAACACTATAGGAAGATTCAATATTTTATTTAATGGTTGGTTGGGTGATTGTGAATAACATTGGATGTAGTTTTCCTTTCGAATATGCATGTGGTTGAATCATGTTAGTGGTGTTGATGGTACGTTATCATCATATCGTACAAAGTAAACCTCTTTTGCAACTGACATACATTGAAATAGAACCAAATCAATCCACTATTCATGAAGATAGGACTCTCAAACTAAGAATGATTTCCAACCAAGTCAAAATAGTTTCCTCGTTAGGGTTAAATTTTCCCCATTGATTAACTTCAACTTGTGCAATTTGTGCATCATAAACCATAAAGCGTATCTCATTTTATTAGTGTATAAATGATATCTGACATATGACTACAATCCTAGGCATGCTCATATACAAACAAAAGGTTACTGGGTGAATCCATGAAGATGGGTGTCTATTTTGGGGGTTCTTATAAGAAAATAAATTTGATTTTTTCATGTTTTTCAACTTTGGGCAAACAAAAGTGATATTTTCATTTAGAATTTCACTTTCAAGTAAAAACAAAAATTTTAGAGAATTATGTTAGCTTTCTATTCATAATTTTTGAAGTTTTTTTATTGAGATTTGATATGTCATTTCGGAAAATGTTTGGCAGTGTGTCCTTATAAAATGAAAGGACTAAAAAATAGTCATGTTTGGTTGCGCCCGTAAAATCATTGTTAAAGTCGTGTTTTGCAAAAAACAAATATGCTACGACAATCTACACACAATATACTATTGCGATGACTATAACTCTGTAACCAACGGATCTATATACTAATTATAATATTTTTTTGAATTCGATCAATGGGAAAACCTTGTCGGTTTTAAACATGTTTTTGGTTGTGCCACTTTTCTCTGAATTGACTATAAAAATTAAAAATATACGAATACCCTTTTGAAGTAGACACTCCAATTAAGTGCACCATATTTCTTTCAAATTTTTTGGTGGTGTACTTTTAAAGTTATATATTTTTCATTTCACCTCATTTTGAAAGAGATGAAACTAAACTCGACAAATGTTAAGAAACAAAAAAAATAAAAATGTCGGATCTCACCTATACATAACAAAATCTATACCTACGAAAAGTGGATTTAATGACGAAACTGAAGGTATCAAGTCCAACAGTTGATTTGTAGTTTAAGGCATCAATTTTACCTTCTGAAAATGGAGAAACCTGAAAACTGTGCAGGTTACAGGTTTTAGAGGTTATTCGGCTGAACAATGTTTTTGTTTAACAAAGACATTACAAATAAGGTTGTTCAACCGAAAAACTAAGTGAAAAAAAAAAATCATTGGCCGGAAAAAAAATCGTATAAGTAAAACGAAAGAGCCTCATTATTTTCGCACCTCTTCATTTCGTATAAGTAAAATGAAAGAGCCTCATTATTTTCGCACCTCTTCATTTTGTATATGTAAAACAAAAGAGCCTCATTATTTTCTCACCTCTTCATTTCATATAAGTAAAAGTATTTTTGAAAGAGTTTTCAGAGGAGATTTTTTTTGCCAAAGGGTTTTTAGAAGGTATTTTTCCTCTTATTTATTTTGAAGGGGTACATTCAAAGAGTTTTTTTCCAAGGAATTTTTGCCAAAGATTTTGTGTTCTAAAGTATTTTTGAAAAAAAATTATTTTTTTGCAAGAAGTTTTTTCATAGAGTATTTTTCCAAGATATTTTTCCAAAGTAGGTTCTTTCTTTGCAATGGGATTTTTTCCAAAGAGTTTTTTTTTTCAAGGTATTTTTGCAAAGGAGTTATTTCTTTGCAAGGTGTTTTTTCAAAAAGTTTTTTTTCCAAGGTATTTTTGCAAAGTAGGTTCTTTGCAATGGGTTTTTTCCAAAGAGTTTTTTTGCAACGTATTTTTGCAAATGAGTTTTTTTTTCCAAAATATTTATATAAGATGTTTTTTCAAATAAGGTTTTTATTCAAAGAGGATTTTTTTTTTCCAATTGTTTTACAAAGAAGATTTCTTTACAAGGTGTTCTTATTTTTTTCCAATGGTTTTTCAAAAGGAGATTAAGCAATCATGGGCAATAAAAGAAACCATAAAAAAAAAGTGATCGAAAACGTGATGACAATGCTAATAGGGAAAAACAAAAACTCAGAAATACAACCAAAAGAGCAAGGGTTGCAGAAACAGAAGAAATAATTTAAGATATAAGAACATATTTACATGACGCTGTTGATGAAATGGAAATTGAAAATAGGGTACAAGAAGAAAAAATGGAAGTTGAAGAGACCATTGTTGAAGATGTAAATAGTGATTTACATGTTAATGTTGATGAAGTCAATATTGAAGATCAAAACCAAGATCCAGAAATTGGACCTGGTATGTATATATCATGTATTTTTGAAATTCATTTTTTATAATGAATTGTATTTTTGGACATATGTTTAATTTAATTTAATTTGATGTATAGGTACTTTCACCATTGATGATGAAATGTTAGAAGACATTGATTGCAACAAATATGGAGAAAAAATACCCATACATGTTGCACGATATCGTGCTACAAAAATTTATGATGATATTCTCAAGGATTGTTCAATAGCAGGACAAACGAAAATTTTGAGATGTTTATTGGTGTCCAAGAAGTTAGAAGGTGCTATGTCATTATTGGGTATTCACAAGGCAACAAAAGAGTTGAAACTGAAACATAATGTGATAGAAAATATAGGTGATGCACTAAATTGTTTTGGAAAATCCAGAAAGAAAGATACCGGTGCTACACGTAGTGCAATTCAGACAGCAATTGTTTCAGCTAGTACTAGACAAAAATGTTTGACAAAAAAAATAGCACAATTAAATGGAACCTCAAGAAAGACATTATAAAAACATAGCAAATTCATAATTCAAATAAATGAAAATGATGAACTTGCTTGCTGGGAAATTATTTGTAGACAACCTTACAAATATAGAATGGGAAAAGGTGTTAAATATATTGTACAGAAATATTGGTTGGAACATGCTCGAGTTTCACCAAATTCAAGGGATGTGATATGAAAAAGAGTATCACGAAATGCATATGAAAGCCGTCCAAAACATATAATGGAAATGACACAAGTACAATTGTTCAATAAATTCAAGGAAGATCATTGTGGAATTAATATGTCGATCACTAAATTTGTGCAACAAAAACCATGGTATGTTAGACCTATTACTATACGTGACACATGTTGTTGTTGTTATCATGTGCAATTTCAATAATATTACGACATGTTTCTTGAATTTGGTAAAATGTTTTGGACAAATTCACCACCTCCGCCCACAGTACATGAATTCATATCTCAAACCCTATGTGAGAGAAATCACGATGAAGTATTTGATAATAAGAAATGTGTCAATGGAAAACATTGTCATGGTTATGGAAATATTTTTTTATTCCACAATAAATACCCTATCAATAATGATCAGTTGCTTTCAAATGTAACCATTGATTAGAGAAGATATGAATACAACATTTATTCTACAAGTTCTAGTGATGCACATTCCAAAAGAATTGAATTGTGAGAAGATAAAATATGTGTGACAGATTTTCTCAAGAAATTTGAAAGTGAAATTTATAAATACACCAAGCATTCACAAAGAGCACGATGGGAAGACCTTCAATTCAAACATTCCCGTGAAATGTTTCCAGCTGGAACAATTTTGTTTGTGGTTGATTTTGCAAAAAACTACACATTTGCTGCACAAAAAAAATTCAGACTGAATACTATCATTCTGACCAAGTTTCGATATTTGTCCATGTTCTATATAGACATTCTCAACAAGATGTTGATGGCATTGAAATCACATGTGAAAATCGATATGTGATTAAAGAATATCACTTTTATATCAGCAATGATCATACACATGATACACATTTTGTTCAACATTGTATTGAAATTTTTTTCTATGATTCACTAAAAAGTCGTAAAGTTAAATTCAATGAACATTGGATATGGTCGGATGGATGTGCGGGACAATTTAAATCTTCACGATCATTTTTTTTGTTATGTCGACTTCATAAAGCAATGAACATTAAACATTGCTAGAATTTCTTTGAAACTGGACATGGAAAAGGTGAACATGATGGTGCAGGAGCATGTGTAAACAGAGCACTTCGAAGATGGAAAATGAACGATTCTTCTACGATTCCATTCAGCTACAGAGGTTGTCCAATGGTGTAAATCAAATATAAGCCATGTTGTAGTCAACAATCAAAAGATTTGCCCAGGTATGTACATTATTTTTTTAATTTATATTAATTGTCAATTTAAAAAAATGTATGTACTAAGATTGAAGTATTTGTACACTAACATTAAAAGTTGTCATTTGTGATTTATCATTTATTGTGTAGGTTTTTTTGGGCTTGTTGGGGTCCAAGATATAGATATATCAATACCATACGAGGATAGCACCATACATGGGACTAGAGAACTTCACTCTATTAAAAAAAAAATCCTTCAAAAACATGTTTGCATTTGACAGTAGAAAGCAAACATGTTTTTTTCATATTTGCACTGAAAATGTTGAATCTACAAAAGTTTGTGAAAACATAACGGCCAACTATTTAAAAAATTGGAAACACACAGAGATTAATCCAAAAGAGGAAATACCACTAGCAAGCATAGAAGAATTAGAATCAGAAGAAATAAAATATGATCTGATAGCGATAGAATTTCAGATCTTGTTAGAGAAGGTAATGATGTTGTTGATTGTTCAATATTGTCCATCACCTTATGTTTATATAGTCAATTTAATTCACTTAACTCCAATGCCAATTGTAATTTGCACAGGAGATACTTTTGCGGTGATTGCACCTTTAGACAATAATGAAAATGTAAAATATTATTTAATGCGATGCATTGAAGGAAAAATGAAGTTATTGGAGGACTACAATGACAACGGATTTACATACGAGAGATGATTCATGATTTTAAAAGGCTATTTTTTGCAGCAGACCCATATGACTGAAAATTATGTCTAATATCAGGATTATGAACCTGATGTTATATGTTGTCAGTATAGTCATTTCATATGTGCATCTTGAATAAGATTGGTACAAGTTGCATAAAAATAAAAATAAAAAATAAAAAATGGAAACTGTCCAAATATGACCCTGAACTTATAATTGAGGACGGAAATCCATTGCGATGTTTTTAACTATATCATAACTTGTTTTATGTTAAGATTGGCTATCATGAATTCATTGAACTTTAATTTATTAAAATTCATAATCAAGTTGCTAATGTTACCTTAGTAATAAAAAAATATTAGAATTCAAAATCAAGTTGCTAATGTTACCTTAGAAAATTTATGGATTGAGCTATAATTTATTAGAATTCAGAATCAAGTTACTAATTTTACTTTAGCAATTAAAAATATTCCTATCAAAACTTCTTAACATTCCTAACCATTCCTAACATTCACTCATACATTCATATATTTATGCCTATCAAAACTTCCTAACATTACTAACATTTCCTAACATTTATTTCTAACATTCCCCACATTGATTCTTAACATTAGATTGCATCTAACATTGCTAACATCCCTAAAATTCTCAACTTTTCAACACTAAAAATATGTTACATATACAAACATACATAAATTTACTAATACATACATTCATATAATTGCACCTATCTAAACTTCCTAACATTTCCTAACATTCATTCTTAACATTCATATATTTACACCTATCAAAACTTCCTAGTTCATTTCCTAACATTTATTTATATTTCCACCTATCAAAAATTCCTAGTTCCTTTCTGAACATTCATTCCTAACATTCATGTATATTGGCACCCATCAAAACTTCCTAACATTGATTCCCAACATTCCATGGACATTGATTTCTAACATTCCCTCGACATTGATTCCTAACATTCCCCACATTGATTCTTAACATTAGATTGCACCTATCAAAACTTCCTAACATTCCTAACATTCCTGAAATTCTCAACATTCATATATTTGCACCTATCAAAACTTCTTAACATTCCGAACATTCATAAAATTCTCAACATTCATATATTTTCACTTATCAAAACTTCCTAACATTCATTTCTAACATTAACATTCCCCATTCCCACATTCAGTCCTAACATTCCCCATGTTCATTCTTAACATTAGCATTCCGTATGTTCATTCTTAACATTAGCATTCTTCATATGTTCATTCTTAACAAATTGGATTGCTTTCATTCTTAATGTTAACATTCCCCATATTCATTCTTAACATTCCTAACATTCCTAACATTTACATATACATGTATATAATCCAAAAAACAATATCTAAAATCAATGTATGTATGTATATAATCCAAAAAACCAATCACGAACATGTGAGTTCAATGTACATGTATATAATAAAAAAAACAGTCATGAACATGTGAGTTCAATGTACATGTATATAATAATAAAAAAACATTCATGAACATGTGTATAATCCTAAAATTAAGCTCCTCGATGTTTGAATCAAAGAAGTCCACCGCTATCCTCCACTAGGGTCTTCCCTTGGACTCATAACAATTTGAAACATGTATAAAAACAGATTATGAATATCATAAATTATTTAAACAATTTTAAATTAAAATCAAAACATTAAAACATTAAACTAGTATATAGAAGATCAATATAATTATTAACAAAATTACCTCAAATTCTCTATCATTCAATGGAGTCTTCTCTTTTCCTCCAAAAGGTGGAGGATACCCATGTAGAAATAATAGATCAATGCTATGAGCAATGATGCTAAGAAGAAGCACAGGAAATAGATCTTGCTACTAAGAATTCTCACAAGCATACACAGGAAAAATAGAGAGAAGAAAAGAGACTGAATCACATGAATGAAGAGATGAATATTGGTGTGTATCCATCCATTGAATAATTATGAATAATAGTGTACATAAATAGTACTTCCCTCATAGGAAAGTCGAATTGTATGGAAACAACTCATAAAGCTCAAAAAGGCCGACTTACCAAAATATAGCAAATCCCCATAGGTGGATAAAGCACTTGCTAAATCTATCAAGGACCCCACAAGTTGGAAAAAACATGAGTGATTTGTCAAGGAGATGGAAATAACATGATAATCCTAGAAAATGGAGAAAAAATAATGGAGGATGGGTTGGAAACAAAAGCTCCCAGTTTCCTAGTTGACTAGCTTTTATCTTATCCATAGAAAAGCAGGAAAAAGCAGAAAAAGTAGAATCTGTTGTAAAGTCCTGTATACTAATTCTGGATCAACCCAGAATCAGAAATAAATCATTCCTAGGATATAGATGGCATGTATTGACTTTAAGGTGCAAGTGGATACCAACTTATAAGCTAGTGAGTGAATAATTAATCAAATAATGATTAATTATTTTATCCTAAATTGTGAGTGGGTTTAATATATTCCTACACCCCCCTAGAATTCTGTCTTTATGATGGTATGAAAAAAAATATGGATGCATATAGGGCCCAGCAACAACGCTATGGTCACCCTTTAACAATTATTATGTCCAGAAAAGTGAGGAAAGAGGGAAAACCACATGGGGAAAATCCTCCCTCAAGATAGGACAAGGCACAAAATTTGAAATATGTCTTCAACATATCTTCATCTTCACTTTAATGATCTAACTGAACTACTTCTAGATGAAGAACTTGCTGAAGAAATCATGAACTCCATGATCATGCACTGGAGTGTAGAACTTGTAAGAAGGACGAGGAGAGACTCCTTGTATCTCATCAACTGATGAAGTAGGAGCATTATTTGAATGCTTCTTTCTGTTGTCAAACTCTGATCTACAAACATAATCTGAAATGGAAAAGAGATCTATGCATACTCCTTTCCAAAGAGTACAAAAATTAAGACAATTTATTTCACACCCAATTCCCTGAATGGCTGCAAAATTGTGATGTGAATCACATGTCAATATTCCAATATGATGTAGCACCTGTATAGATCTGATATGAGGCTGATAAAACTCTGATATATCAGAAATATTAACATATGGAACAACAAATACAAAGGCTTCAGTGGCTCCATGAGGATATAGGGCTAGACTAAGAAAATTATGAACAACTGGGGAAAACTGATAGGTGTAAAAAATCTGAATGATGGATGGGCATAAGATCTGAACCATAAGTTTTTAGAAAAGATCCAAAAATGTTTAATATCAGTCCATATATGACTAAGGTCATGGATAACCAGCCACTGAAAGTTAAGAAAGACTTCAAATCATGTAAGATAAATATCACTGCATAAAAGACCAATGAGGAATTAACTAGTGAGCTTGGGATTTGTATAGTCTTTGTATTATTCAGAGGTATGGTAGATGGTATGGATGGTGGTATTATATGTGTATCAACCTGCAAATATGCTTCTAAATTAGAATCCAAAGGATCACATATAAGCATATCAATAGACTCATGGGAATACACTAGTAATGAATCCTCTGTATGAAAGGAGGAAAGAATGAGATGTTCACAATCTTCAAGAAGGCTCTGAGTATTGATGCCAAGAAAAAAGGAGGATATGCTAAAGCACATGAGATCAAGTAAGGTAAGTGGTATGACACAAATAAAGCTTGATGTGGCTAAGAAAACATCCTGTAAGTCACTGGGTTGCGCACCATCAATGAGAGAGGCATGCAAGAGGTGTAAAGAATCTGGCACATAGATCTCAGAATCTAAGATAGGAGATTGAGAGAACAATGAATGGGTTATAGGATCATAATAAATATCAGCAGCAGCTCCATATGTTACTTATTTTTCATCAATAGTATCACAAGAAGAAAAATCACCTTCAAGAGACACAGAAAAAGATGGCTCTTCAATATTTGCTTCTTCATTGAAGGAGGAAGCATTCGAATGAAAGAGGGAAGCAGCAACATGAACTATATGAGAAAATTCTTCATCATGATCAACTTCATCAGAGAATGTAGAGGCCAAGAAATCTTGAGAAAGAGAACAAGAGGAGATGCTAGGTTCGTTCCATGCTTTATCTTCAATTTCCTGCAAACCAAAAGCTTTGTCCAAAATTTTCCAAAGCTCATATGGAAATTCAACAGAATCTATGAGATGATATATATTTGGAGACATTCCCAAACACATAATTCCATAATCTCTATAACAATTATTTATCCAATCAATCACCTCTTCATAAGACTCAGGTTCACTCAATGCACCAATGGAGACATCAAAGAGACATTGCCTCTTCAAGTATGCACTCATCTTTGGCTTCCAATCAGCATAGTTGAAAGGAGATAGTAGAGGAAATTTTGAATCCATATTGAAGTTGTTGGTATTCTCTAAGAGATACTCTCTGCAACCTACAAAACAAACTAGGATAAAATCTTGTAAGCTAGACAAGCTCTTCTTCAAAGAGGGATAGGAGAATGGAAGCGCTCCTCAACTCTGTAGAACTTGACCAACCTTGTAGCTCTAATACCATGTAGAAATAATAGATCAATTCTATGAGCAATGATTCTAAGAAGAAGCACAGGAAATAGATCTTGCTACTAAGAATTCTCACAAGCATACACAGGAAAAATAGAGAGAAGAAAAGAGACTGAATCACATGAATGAAGAGATGAATATTGGTGTGTATCTTTTCATTGAATAATTATGAATAATATTGTACATAAATAGTAATTCCCTCATAGGAAATTCAAATTGTATGGAAACAACCCATAAAGCTCAAAAAGGCCGACTTACCAAAATATAGCAAACCCCCATAGGTGGATAACGCACTTGCTAAATCTATCAAGGACCTCACGAGTTGGAAAAATCATGAGTGAGTTTTCAAGGAGATTTAAATAACATGATAATCGTAGAAAATGGAGAAAAACTAATGGAGGATAGGTTGGAAACAAAATCTCTCAGTTTCCTAGTTGACTACCTTTTATCTTATCCATAGAAAAGCAGGAAAAAGCAGAAAAAGTAGAATCTGTTGTAAAGGCCTGTATACTAATTTTGGATCAACCCAGAATCAGAAATAAATCATTCCTAGGATATAGATGGCATGTATTGACTTTAAGGTGCAAGTGGATGCCAACTAATTAAGCTAGTGGGTGAATAATTAATCAAATAATGATTAATTATTTTATCCTAAGTTGTGAGTGGGTTTAATATATTCCTACAACCCAAGATGAAACCTGTATAAAAATAGTTTATAAATCTTACAAACTATTTAAACTATTTTAGACTGAAAAAAAAAAATATTAAACTTACAATTCCACCACTATCATCCAATGGAGTCTTCCCTTTGCCTCGAAAGATTGAAGAGACCCAAGCTTCAACATATATACAAGCAATTTGTAAATGTTAAAAATTATTTAAACTAATTAAATTTATATACCAGAGAAGGATTTCAGTAATATTACATACCTTGAAGAAGAAACATGTAAAAACATTACTACTTTTGCTTCCTCTAAATTTTATGCGTAGATGTGTAGATATTAGTCAAGGAGTAATAGGAGTCATAGATTTGATCGATCAATCATATCTATAACTCCAAATACTCCATGACCCATATCTACAAATAAAGATAAATGACCCTTCTTTATATCAATGACACTGCAACCATAGATGATAAGGAGGAATCATCTCTACCACTATCGCCACGTCGATGATCAGATGAATGTGAACTATACAATAAGCTTGAATCCGGAGGTGAAGTTGATAATCTTTGATTTTCATTTCGGACACCAACTCCCGAAAAATGTGATGACCTTCTACGCTTCTGTCTCAAAGGCTACTCTCTTTCCATTGGATATGATATCTACAAGTTTACAGAAATATCAATTTCTACATGTTAATTAATCAACTTCAAAGACCTAGCTACTATAAAAACTAAGATTTCAATAAGGACCTAGATATCCATAATATTATCTAATAGTTCTTTAAATGATTATAGCTAATTTATTATCTATTTCCATCTAATATGATATCTACAAGTTTATAGAAATATGAATTTCTACATGTTAATTAATCAACTTCAAAGACCTAGATACTATAAAAACTAAGATTTCAATAAGGACCTAGATATCCCTAATATTATCTAATAGTTATTTAAATGATTATAGCTAATTTATTATCTATTTCCATTTGATATGATATCTACAAGATTACACAAATCAACTCATATCATGTTCAAATTCTACATGTTAATTCCTCATCTTCAAAGACCTAGCCACTTAAAAAACTAAGTTTTTAATACAGACCTATATGTCCTTAATATTATCTAATATATCAACTCATAACATATTCAAATTCTGCATGTTAATACCTCAACTTCAGAGAACTAGCTACTATAAAGACTAAGTTTTTATTACCTAGATTTAATAGTTCTTAAAATGAAAATAGCTACACTATTGTTGGATGTATGAGAAATTAATGTAGTAATCTTTGTGATTTTTATGTGTTTTAGATTTTTAAAACTACCTTTCTAATAAAGACATAAATGTCCCTAATATTATCTAATAGTTCTTAAAATTAAAATAGCTACACTATTGTTGGATGTATAAGAAATTAATGTAGCAATCTCTGTGTTTTTTTATGTATTTTATATTTTTAAAATTAATAGAACCAATATCATCAAATATGAAATTAAAACTACATTTCTTTATGTCAACTACAAATATTTTCATTATTCCATAAAATCAAAAAAAAATATCCCTTATGCTAAGTAAATTGATTAGAGTCAGAGTTGATGAACTCTGCATGGACAAAGTTGATGAACTCTGCATGGACAGAGTTCATCAACTCTGTCCACATGGATAGGGTTCATCAACTTTCTCCACATGGATAGAGTTAAGTTCATCACTTCATGTGAACAGAGTTAATCAACTCTGTCCATGGACAGAGTTTTCATTCTTGAACTTTGTCCATGGATAGATTTAATACAAATATCTTCCTTATTATACCTATGAACTTAGATTAAAATTAAAAAAAAATGCACAATATCTTAATATAATAGTAAGTATAAATTGTAACTAATAAGCATTATACAAGTTATATGTTTCTTTTATGATTTAGATTACAAATACATAAGATCAAACATATCGGTAATCAAAAAATATGATATTTTATGTGTAATAATGGTTTTTTTATGATTTATATTAAACCTACTAAAATAAGTTTTGCTAAGTAAAGTTATTAGGGAAAGAGTTGATGAACGCTGCATGCACTATGTTTTGCTAAGTATAATCCATTGTATTGTCTATTTGGATAGATTTGATTTACTCTGTCCACATGTGGACAGAGTTGATGAAATCTATCCAAATGGAGAGAGTTCATCAACTCTATCCATTTGGAGAGAGTTCTTCAACTCTATCCATCTGGACAGAGTTCATGAAATGTGCATATGAGTGTTGATCAACTCTATCCATTTTATTTAAATTATTAAATATAATTTAAGTTAAAAATATTTCATTCTAATTAAAATATATTATATCAAATTCTAAAAACATAGAATTTATAATTAAAATTAACAAAAATTTATCGATGGTCATGAATAAAAAAATCCTTTAGATTACAATTTAAAAAGCAATCAATTCGACTCATAGTGTTGGGTGATAAAAAACAAATGGAATCCTACCTCGATATTTTCTATTAATCAACTCTGTCCAAATGGACAGAGTTCATCAATTCTGTCCAAATGGACAAAGTTGATCAAATTTGTCCACATTTGGATAGAGTTCATCAACCCTATCAATTTGGATAGAGTTCAACTCTATCCACCTATCTCCCCATTGTCAACCAGGTTTAAAGCATCTATTCATAATTTGGTAGATTACCATATAAATTACATTTCTAAAACTTTAATAGAGGACAACAACATTAAGGGCAGGGATTTTTGAAATGGTTTAATCATTTTTTTATTAAAGTCTTCTGAACTTTGTCCAAATGTGGACAGATTTCATCAACTCTGTCCAAATATGGACAGAGTTCATCAACTCTGTTAACATGGACAGAGTTCATGGATGACTACCTTCGACATATAGATATTAACTAAAATTAAAATTATAAGAATTATATAATACCAATTAACATATGCAAACTTTAACTCTACAATACTACGACAAAAAATAAATGCCATTGACTACAACATGAGATAAATCACATATTCAACGTTTTGAATTATAAAAGCAATTTCATAAAAAATTACCTGACAAGGGGCAGCACAGCAAGACCAGACCACAAATAGACCCTCCAAGAAAAGACCACAAACACCACCACGAAGTGACCTCCATGAACAGACCTCCATGCTGAACAGATCTCCACGCTGAACAGACCATCACGAAGTGACCAACACAAACCGACCTCAACGCCGAAAGGAAACTAGATAGTGTTCGGCCTCCACGTCGAACAGACCATCACGGCCTCCAAGCCGAATAGACCATCACGAAGTGACCTCCACGAACAGACCTCCACGCCAAGAGGAAACTAGACAGGTAGTGGAGTGCCAGGATGGCGTATGTACACGTCGAGAGGAACGGTGACTTAGATAGGGATGACAAGCAACAACAAGAAAATCAGGTGGCAGGAGAAACACGACAGGATGAAGACAAATGACTACAGGTGAAAACAATGAAAATGGGGCCGGAGCAGACCTTTTATGCGAAATAATTATTCGGCCGAACAATTATACGGCCGAATACTTGTTCGGCCGAACAATTATTCAGACAAATAATTGTTTGGCCAAACAAGTATTCGACCGCATAATTACTCAGCCGAATAATTATTGGGCCAAATAAGTATTGAAACGACCGTAAAAATTACTGGCCGGCTATGCGTTCGGTAAAATTAAACGGTTCATCATTAAGGTTAATCGGCTGAATAAAGAATTCGTTATTCGGCTGAATAAATTCATTATTCGGCCGAATAAATATAGTTATTCGACCGAATAACATTTGCTATGTTGTTTGGACACCCGATTCTCACGGAAGTGTTACCTAACTTCGCATTTTCACCCTACTTTATAAGATGCCACAATAGATGGGTAGGTAGCATTGGTGTTAGGGTTTCCATCCTAGGTTTAGGGTTTCCTCATTGATTCTAAACCCTAGGTTATGCATGCTAACCTTTAAACTGTAGTTAGGCTTAGGGTTTCCTCGTTGATTCTACACCCTAGGTTATGCATGCTAACCCTTAAACTTCAGTTAGCCTATGCCAAAGCAATAAGGAAAAGAGATCATTAAAATTGCAAGTGCTCAATAATAGCATAACTAATATGTATGTATTCAATGAGAGTAAGCAATGTCAACTTCATCTTCAAATGATATAAATTGTGAAATTTATCAAAATCAATGTTTTCCAAGTAGATTTAACAAATGCAAGCCAACAACAGTCATGTTCAATATGATTCTCAGCTCATCAACACGATGAAATGGTTAGAGAAGATCATTCCAATATCAATTTCTAGCTTTAAAAATGAGACAATGATTACTATGTAAATAGCAAAGGCAAACAAGTGCTTTCTATTCCAATTTGGACAATGAATAGGATTGTTAAACAAATGAGAACTTTCATCCAAGTATGACTATCGCAAAATGTTACTTCCACTCAAATTAAATATGCAATAGCTATGTCAATTTCAAGTTCGCAATTAGGAAGACAATTGTTAGGTAAATGCAAGTGGACTATAGGTATTGTCAATTCCAACTTGGTTAATGAATGGGACTGTCAAACTAAATGTAGTTTCCAGCCAAGACAAATTTAACTATTACTATCCCAAATAGTAATTTTCCAGTCAAGCAAAGACTGCCAACAAGTACCTATATGATAGTCCTCAACAAATATGGTATCTCGTACATGTTTTTTAGAGGTATTTTTAGTATTTTAGTAGTGCAAATGTACTTGTATATCATGGTTAAAACTTCTTATGTATGGCTGGAAATGTCAATGACTTGTAGAGTCCTAGGAGGGATGCTAAGGATAAAGAAGGGGTTTTGAAAGAGGGCCAAGGTCTGATCCTATAGGCCGAGTATAGGAGTATGATATTTGAAGCTTAGGGTTAGGAAATGAGAGAGGAGAGGTTGAAAGCTAAGCAAGTAGGTTAGGAGATGGAGAAGGGAGGAAGGGTTTGGAAGGGTAGAAAGTTAGGGTTTTAGGTTTGGTGTCTAGTTAGGTTTAGGTCCTTAGGGTTTAGGTCTGCAATAACAAGGCCGAAGCTAGGTGTGACAAGTCGAGACAAAAAATGGAAGAGCCGGGGGGTGAAGGGCCAAGCTAGGTATTTGCACTAGATGATTTACACGATCAATTATTTGGTATTTAAAATTATCATTGCTATACACATTTATGTAGTTGTGTATTTTTTTTTGTTAACTAACCTACATTGATAAAAAAATTATGCATTTTATTGTGAACATAGAGACTTTATTTCTTCGTCAACAATAAGTATTGTAAGCGCATCAACTGTAATCTACTAATGCATTCGACATAATGTATGAAAATATGTAATCAAAGGCAAAGTAATATAAATAAGTGAAAAATGATATATTCATATACACAAATTTCCAATCATATACAGTAGTAATGAAAAATGGAACATCGTTCCCAATGTTTATACAATGGAAACTAGTTCCCTATACAAAATATGGCAAGTCGTTTCCTATAAAAATAATGGCAAGTCGTGTCAAAATGCCACATCATGGCTAGTGTACATAGGAGGGTCTCTCAATCCTCCATCCCACCCTCGGAGCTCCCAGATGCACCTCCAAAATCGATCTTCCTCTTCTTCGAGCAAGAGAAAGCTCGGTTCTTCTAGCCGCTTCAACCACCTCCCCTTGGTCTTTGAAATGACAATAACCAAATGTCAACTCCTATAGGAAATTATACAAGTATAAAATAGAATTTAAAAATCAAAATTAAGTTTTCAAATCTTAAATAGCTCACCTTAGATGAGAATGTAAGTGGTGAGTAGGCTAGCCTCCTCTGTGATCTAAGTCTCTTAGCAATGCGACCCTGCAACATTTAAACAGTAAGATAACTCATGAAATTTAATGCCTGTGTTAATTTTCATTAATATTGCATGATATTTTCATAAACTAATCAATCTCACCATGAACACAACATGTTGGTCCTGGGGGCTGGCAGGTGGAGCAGTCAGCTGGTCCTCAAGGGTGGCAGGTGGAGCAGTGGGATGGAAAACCTCCTCTGATGCTAGGGTGGATGGCATAGCGGAGCATGTATCTACATCGACGTTGGATACAAAACTAGGGGGCATGGTGAGAGAGGGCGTGGAATGGAGTGGGCGAAGTGGTGATGTATGATGATAAACCCCAATTGGTTATAGAATGGAATGGGCCACCCTGGAAGAGGAAACGAGGGTGG
>LPNX010072667.1:52843-106777 GCA_001517045.1 Pseudotsuga menziesii | reverse complement strand
TAGGATGGGGGAGGTTGGAAACATGAAAAATTGCAAGGGAGGGGGTGGATGGGTGGGGCGAGGGGGGGGGAGTGAGTGAAGGCTGTGATGAAAAAGGAGGAGATGAATGGAAGTGTGGTGGTGGATGGAAGGCAAGGGATCGATGGAATGAGGTGTGTAGGGATGCAGGGAAAGGGACATGTATGCTAAGGGATACACTTGACATATATGGTGGGAAAAAGACAGCCGATGGAGATATAGTGACATCAACATGCCTATGTATTCAGAACTACATACATATTCATGGCCTTGTATATTAGTACATAAAAAATATAACTATACAAAGCTAATCCATCAAAACTGAAGTTAAATTTATACTTTATTATGCTATACATGCTCACGAGGGGATATATTGATCCTCAGTGGGGATGGTTGGTCACTCACTCCTGTGAAAACACAAAAATATTTAGATTCAATTACTAAATATTAACTACATTGGATGACAATATTAACTACTAACATTAAATTTAATTAATGAAAGAAAACTACCTGTGTGTATGGTGTCGCGATGTCCTCTGTAGCTGCCATGGCTCCATCTAGGTTGAAGGAACCAACATCCTCCCACCCAAGTGTTGGAAACTCAACACTGAATAGTTGTACATTAAAACAAATCAAGTCATTAACATCTGATTCTAAGTTAAATTGATTACAAATTATGAGATTGCATGATGTATAATCAATCCTTGAACATTAAATAAAACAATAACTAAGCTGGTGTAGGTAGCTCTATGTGGCATTCTCCTACATGGGAACATGGAATGGATGCCTAAAACGAGAACAACAGTGTGGCACTAGTCCCGTCGAGCTAGATCGATCATCCTGGATACCACCTATAGCTTCTCTCTCTCACCCACCACTAGTAGACCATGCAGAAGTGTGTCTCTTGGGGTGGTCTTGCTCGCTCTATGAGGACATAATCACAAATGTGGTATGCCTGAGAAGGTGTCATGTGGCACATCTAACGGACTCATGGATATCATAAATCCCACTATCTAACCTAGGGGGTTGAGGAAGTGGGTTTGGCTCTCGCCTAGGTGCAGGAGGTCCTCTAAGTGGGTTTTGGTGGGTGTGAGGTCGATCTTGGGCTAAGGCAAAACCAATGCCTTAGAACTTGGTGATGTCGAAGTAGTTCACATGGAACCCTAACAAAAACTCAGCCCAAAGTTTCCCGAGAAAATATTGTAGGACCTTGACATTGTTGCATGGAGGTTTGTCAAAAACCATGAACCATCTCTTCCTCCAATTTTCTCTCCATAGCTGGTAATTACATTAGTCCATGCAAACTCATCTCTTCCTGACATCTGGAGGCTGTCCCATTCTCAGATCTGTAAATTTGGTCCACAGTTGAGCTTTTGTGATATTTAGGTTTTTTATATCTTCTTTGGATATACCAGTTCCATAATGTTCTCTCATTCGAGCCAGATATTGGCTCAATTTGGTTATCTCACTATGGGCAATGTGGATAGACTCTATTATGTTTTGTAGTGACGTGGCGATGGAAACCCGAGAGGGTTCCCTGGTGTTCTTCAGTTCATTACTCAATATTCTTAACTTGTTTAAATCCCCGTGTAATTCATCTTCGTGGTTTTCTGGTGGTTCACCAAATCCATCTTCGAGGTTTTATTCATTTAATTCATGGTTTATTGGGTTGTCTAATTGGTTTGATTCACTCCTTTGTTGGGATGCTTCATTGGTATTTGTTATTATGTTTAGGTAATTTGTATCTGCAATATCAAATTTTCCATTTCAATTCGTTTGCAATTTTTTTTAATTTTATATTTTATTTGAAAAACAATAAAAAACATTAAAAAAATGCAAATACTACTCCATCTACCTTACTCCAATGCCGTGGGTGTCATTTTAGGTTGCTTGGACACTTATTTTGGGCTTCGTGGGTGCCATTTTGGTCTCCTTGGATGTCATTTTTGGTAGATTGCGTGCTCGCAGGTCGTTTGTGAATGAAACAAAACTCTTCACCATTTTTTTAAAATGGAGGGACACATGCACGTCCCTGTATGTGTATGCAAAAAACACACGCGTGTGTCTAGGGACGCATGCATGCCCATACACGTGTGTGCATCATTAGGGGCATGTGTGTGCTCCTGTTTTCCACATTAGCAATCCGACATGGAGGTTCACCATTTCCAAAGAAGGAACATGTTTGCGCATCCAAAGGTGCATGTGCGTTCCTATTTTTTTTCTACTAGCATGCTCCCATTGCATCATAATTCGGTAGCAGCTTCTTGTGGGCACCCGTATACTTGAAATTGGTGTTGTGAACATAGGATTTCTTTACTTTCATTTCATATTGCTTTAGTATATTTGAATTATCCTGGTTATAGTTTGCTTTGGTGAATGAATGCTTTTGTGTAGATTTAAACATCTTTTATTGCCTATTGTTTAGTGGAGAAATAACGTGTAGTTTGTGACTTTCTTTTGGTATTGGAAGAAGTTGATTCTTAGTAAATTATATTACATTGGAATTATATCATTCTTCTTTGAAATTGTTATACTAATTTAGCCCCATTACAAAAATTGTTTTGCTTTGCATATATGGTGTAGCATCTCTAAGCTTACCTACCCTCCTTGATAATTTAATATAAGGTAAATTATTTTGTTTTATATATTGGCAAACAATTGTCTTCTAATAATTGCCATTTATAAAATGAACTAGTTACAAGATTTAAAATTTTCTTAATCACTTCTATCCAATTTGTTATATTTGTTATAATTTTATCCAATTTGTTAGAATTTTATATATAGAAAAAAAGAGGGACATGAAAAGTATATAAATCAACTAAGAAATTCAAAATTGTGTATATGTATAATTTAGAGAAAGAGAGGGATATGAAAATTATATAAATTAAATAAGACATCCAAGTATATGTATATGCATGATTTGGATTTATTTAATTCTATTTAGCACAAGCTTACATTATAGTGTGTAAATATTTTCAATCTAGTTTCAGGTTTATTAAATAAATGGTTTTTTTTTGTTGGCAAAGTGGTGGAACCCCCCTAACTAGCAGGGTTTCCATTGTCTAAGTAACCACGAACCAGGGGCATCTATGCCATCAAAATCACCTGGGGATCGCACCCGGCCTGGACCGCACCAACCCTTAACATGGTTGGATTTTTTGGTATCTGACGGGATTAGAACTGGCGACCTTTCAGCTTAGGGGGTGTCTTATCCATACCCCGCCACCAACTGTTCTACATCTCGTGGATAAATAAATGGTTAATATTAGTCTACACAAGTTAATTAATACCTAGAACGCAAAGTTAACAAAATTCTTGTGCTAATTACTAAGTCTATTTAAAATTAATGTTGAATAGAATAATAGGGAATATGGTGGTTATGAATACCCCCCGAGGTGTAGACCAATTGGCAACCGTGCACTTGTTACGGTGTATGGGCTGTTAAGCAAGTCAAGGGTTCAAACCTCGTTGCATCCTGAGATGCATTGTGGGGGTCAGTGTATTCTCCCTGAGGTTATAATGGTAGCGGTCGGAATCGACCCCGTGTCATGCGAGTACGAAACCGGCTAGTTGCCAGTTACTCCAGATACCAATATATATATATATATATATATATATATATATATATGGTGGTGGTTATGAATAAGAAATAAATGGTTGTATAAAATATCATGTAATTAGAGAATGAGTTAATTAAGGAGATAGTAAGAAAAAAAATATGGTGATTATGAATAAAACAAGGGATGAGTTAATTAAGAAGATAGCAAGAAAAAAAAATAAAAAATATGTATGTTATCAATAAAAACTAAATATTCTATAAAATTTCATGTACATCGAGAATAAGAATAAGCTAGTTAAAAAATATAGAAGAAGAAAAAACATTAACAAATTTCAAGTTTTATGTTAAATTTTGTTTAATTAAAATCTTTTAAAATAAATATTACACTTAAAGCCAAATTCAAAATCTAAGATCTTATATCAATAGTACTTCATATGTTCTTTTAATTTTTTTTGCATACATAAAGTTAAAAAACCAGTTTGAACAACTACCCTTTGCTTCTACAGTTAGAGTGATCATCATTTGGCATGACTTATCTCATGGATTTTTTTAAGCGAGGATTCCAGTTGCTCAAATATCCTAATATCCTTTCTCTGCCACCATGGCAAATTCAAATTCTTAAAGATAACTAGTGTGAAATTAAGGTAAGTCACACAAAATAGATATAGTATTTTGGAATTTATAGAAGTGATTTCAATTTTATTTATATTAATTGATCAAGAATTAATTAATCATGAAACAATGATGTGATAATTTTATTACTATTTATATATATAAGAAATATTTATAATAATAGTGTATCAAATATATAGAAATATATCATAAATAATTTACATTTAATTAGAGATGAAGTTTATTGAAGAAAAGAGAGTATGCAATACCTCAATAATGGCTAGATTTATATAACCATAATAATTGAATGCTATCATTCTATGGATAGAGGAGATGACTATATGCAAAGTTATGATGTCATAAATTCTTTTGTGCACAACCAGTTAACTTGTGGCTGATGAACATCTATAGGTCAGAAGTTATGTGTATATGTTACTTTTTCTAGTTAAATGGGGTGTATAACACTAAGTGTCCATTATCCATGGATCAACTAAGATTTATTCATGCATCAACTACCACTTATAGAGCATCAACTACTCGTTATTATTTATATTCTTTTTTGTTTTATAATTGTTTATTTCGAATTTGTAATGACGGCCATACAATCAATCCAAAGAGTACACTTGTCTTTTCCTTGTGCAATCTAGGAAAAGCATAAATGCTAGTCCACCACAAATTCTAAGGTATAACCATTTATTGGTGTAACTAGCATTATGCAATTCATGTATGAGATACAATATAGATAGATGTGTAACTTAATATTGATAACTATGTTATTATACATTAGGCATCATGATATAATACAATGTCACTAGTAGTTTATCAAGTGTGACATGACGAAAAGTGCAAGAACACATGAACGTTGGATTGCGTCAACATGCATGGACTTGAGATAGGGTCTTGCGATAACAATAGGTTATAAATATGTATTGATTATATTGATTACTAAATTGGAACGTTACTCGTGTGTTCCTAGTGTTTGTTCCAATACATGAAAAAAAATTCTAATTAGTCTACACAAAAAAATGATTTGTTAACATGTACATTTAATTGAAAATAAAGTTAAATGGATACATAACAATGATTTATGTGTAATACCCCAGTTTTGACCCTGTTTGCATTAAAAGATACATGATGCATATTTTGTAAATAATCGTGGTGTGGAACTAAAGGAAAAATCCCCACCATCGATTTGGTTGTGTATGCTTTGGCAATAGGGATCGTTGTCGATGGTATATCATGCTATCCAACACATTATAGTTTTGGGCATCATGTAAATATTCACATTAATTAAAATAAACCTACAGCAAGCTATGACGGTGCAACGTTAAATGAAAAGGGCATTATTCCTAAGGTTAAGGGGGGGGGGGGGTTGTCTAACCCATGGGGGTCATTGGGAGTTTGACATGTCTCAGCCACCCATTTAAAATTCTGTTGTCTGGGAGTAGTTATTGCTGAGTAGTGGTGGGTGTGGCAGGACTGTCAGTCCTTTCCCACGTGCTCACTCCACCAATGGACTCTTCCTCTTCACTCATGTTGGGGGCAGGGGAACAGAGGACGATTCCATTCCTCCCATGACTCCATTCTTGTGGTTGAGTATTGTTCACCCTCACATGAATGTTTCCCTCTCTAGACTTCCTCACGCACTACTTGGGGGGGATTTCCCCATCGTTTTTGCTTAATTCTCATGCACAGGACGGAGAGGGGATGGTTTTACCTCACGCAGGGGTTGGGGGATTGTGATCTCATGCAGCAAGCTGGAAGAGCAGCCTGAGGGGAACGAATATACTGTTTATATGCTTTCCCTGTCAATGTTGGGAATCTGTTTTCTTCCCCATCTGTGGACTGTGTAAGGTTCCCGTTGTTTCAATATGGGATTGGCTTGTAGATCTTTCCCTGGTTTTGCTTGATGCGTGTGCAATTATCTTATGGGGTTGCGGCTGAGCTGTTTTGGCCACGCTAGGGCCAAGAAAAAATATGAGTCGTCTTGTTGACTTGAGATGTGTTCACCTTTTTGTTTGGGGTTGTCACCCTATTGTCTTTATCTTCTTCACAAAGTTGTGAACTACTTATTTTACTGCGGGTATGCAGTGGTTGGTCTTCAGACTATTTAGAGTGGGATTAGAGGTTGGGTATGCTTGAGAAACCTAGTGTTTAGGAGCCACTCAGATAGATTTATACTGCTGGCTTTCTTCTCCAAAACCCTTGAAAAGTATTGGAAAGGGAAGTCAGGGCCTGAGGGCTTGTGAAGCAGAGAAAGGACTGATTCCTGGTGTTGGGTATGTGGATGTATTAGATGTCAGGTTAGCTCTGGTGTAGGCATCCGTAGCTCTCCATTGAGACCACCATCTTAGCATTTATCCTTTCCTAGCTCCTTGACGACCTGATAAACCCTACTGTGTGGACTTGGCTGATTTGTGTACCTTGGCTATGTGTAAGCCTGCTTTGACCCTTATTCCTTGAGGAATCATGCCCAGCTCGAGGGTGGTAGTGTTGCTGAGAGATTGATGAGAATGATGGCCTATGGTTGGGTGGAACGTTGCAGCGATGTAGCTGGTTGCAGGACAAGATATTTATAACATAAGCATTCTTGTCCATTTTTCTTATACATTTACATTTACTGTCTAATGTCTAATGAATCATAATGATGAACATGTTGATGCTGGAATGTATATGTTTTCTTCCACTGTATGTTGAGTAACTGTGAATCCATGTATGTTTTATGCCTCTTACCATATTTTATGTTTTAAGCATTGTATTTCAGCTTTATATGCATGTTCTTGTTCATGGGGTTAGTAGCATGTACGTTTTGGTGTTTAGTATCGTCCTCTTGCCCAGTCGGAGGGTCGGGGACGTTACAGTGTGGTATCAGAGCTCTGGTTGCAGCATGGGCCTGAATGGGCTATGAAGATGCAGTGACAGAGCTCATGTTGCAGCATTTGGACCTCAGAGGGCCATAAAAGGTCAGCTAGCAGAGGCAGGTTTCCTTCTGCCCAGCAGAAATCAGAAGAAATCTGTGCAATATTGGGATCATCGAATCGTCGGAGGACTTAGTCCAAAGTCCCACTCATACATCAGATCACCTAAGCTAAAGGCCACCCGACAGAAGCTAGTCGAAAGAGAATTGTGAAAATATTTCTACGTGTTCATCGGTCATCGACGGAGAATAGTGGAAGTCGGAGCCATAGTTGCGAAGGGGATTAGCTAAAGGCCTTCGATACGTCGGCCCCTTTTGTGGAAAGACAACCTGATGCAGACCGTCGGTGATCGGCGACACTAAGTGGAAGGGATCACTGATGACACATCGACGGAGGTTAGTAGATTGATTGGAGATAGTTAGTTGTTTGGAGCAATGACGTTCTGTTATTTGGGCCGGTGACAATTAGTTGATCATGCAGCCAACACGGAGCCCAGAGGAACAATCTTCTAAGTGTTGATAATTTTGGAATTCGGTGAATTTTAGGGTTGTCGACGATCGATGGAAGAGAGAAGATGGAGACGTCGATACGTCAGCTCTGTTCAACCGAAGTCCATCGAAACATCGGCTCCGCTTAAGTGAAAGGCCGTCAAAATTTAGTTGTTCGAGGTACCGAAACGTCGGCGAGAATTAGCGGACGAGAGCGTCGACACGGAGGAAAAGAAGGAGGAATTTCCTCAAAAGAAAAAAATTCGCTTAAGTGTGGAACCCATCAGCGATTGGAAAACTTTAGATGATGGGATCGCCGATGAATAGGAGATGGAACCACCGATGAGCTACATCGAGAGAAATTAGTGGATGATGCACCCACCGTTGCGGCTGCCCAAAGAACTATCTTCCAAAAGATAGTGTCCCTAACCACTGATGCCGTAGAGGGTAGTCGTTTCGACAGTCGATGTAGCAAAAGACAAGCGGAAGATTTCAAAAAAATTTCTAAGGCACGAGATCATTAGAGATCGGAGAAGTTTAGTGGTTGGGACTATCGATTACTAGAGGATAGAATCGCTGATGAATAGAAGATGAAGCTGCCAAGGCTAGTGAAGTGGATCAATGATCATTAGTTGAAGGAAGAGCTAATGCAAGGAAGAAATTTCGAATATTTATCTAAGTGTCAAACCCATTGGCAATCGGCGAATGATAGATGATTAGAGCATTGATCAACGAAAGATAGTTGATCGAGCATCCTCTATTGCGGTTGTTTAGTAGACTATCCCTCCGACTGAGAGTTGTTCCGACCGCCAATCGAAAAATTATAGTTGAATTATTTGCCAACACTGCGGGAGAAGTTTGTGGTTTCGTCCGCCGATGGGCATCGAAAAATTTTAGTTGATTGCGCGTCTGCCATTGCGGAAGTCTAGAGGACTAACCTTCCGATGGGTAGAAGTCCCAACTGTCAATGTTGTAGAAGTTAGTGATTTCGACTGCCAATAGGCTTGTGGTCGTGGAAGACACACAAGGTTTGTTAGCCTCCGTTGCAGAAGCTGAGACGAATAGCCACCCAATGCACAGAGCACCCGACCACCGATGCAGCGCATAAGTTGGTTTCATCACCGATAAAATGATAAAGGTCGAAAGTAGAGACAGCTAAGGATCCAATACTGCGAAAAACTTTAGTTGTTGGATTTCCACTGTTGCGAATGACTATGGAACTAACCATCCAACAAGCGAGTAGTTAGTCACTCCGACCACCGACACATATTAGTTTTGGCATCGCCGATGCGGATTGGAATCCTAGACAACTACAGACCCGAAACGCTAGAAAAAGATAGATGAATAGGCCACCGATGAGCAGTGGAGAAGAATTAGATGATTTGATCACCGAAACACCAAAAATATAGTGGGAAAGAGACCCGATGAATAGTTGTTGGCATCGCCTATGTCGTCTAGAAGCTTAGAAGACTGAAGGTCTGATACAATGGAAGATGTTAGTTGTCAGGGAAGCCAATGAGCGCTGGGGGAAATTGTTGATTTGATCACAGAAATGTCAGAAATTTAGTTGGAAAGAGATCCAATTAGAGAAAATGAATTTTGGGGATTTTTCAGTGGATTTTCAGCAGACTGCTAGTGGATTACAGGGCTGAAAAGGAAGAAAATTCCAGGTGTCCAAGGTTGATATTTCAAACCCGAATATATTTGGTAAAAAACATCATTTTTGAAGTGGTGTGGTTTTTGCACCCGAGGTCAGAATGAAGCATGTGGATAGGAATTGGAGAGCTTATCCAGCAGGGAACAAGGGAGAGTCACCAAAATTTGAGTATGGAGCAACAAAGTGGTAATGATTGCTTGAAAGAGAAATGTGCTGCTATTAATATGGACAAATCCAGGAATTGCATACCTAGAGGTAGCAAGACCATGAAGTCAAACCAGCTCTTGTGTGGAAGAGGAGTTCCATGCAAAGATGAGGGACTTGAAAAGGGAAATCTCCTTAAACCCTATCTTGCTAATTATGATTACATGTTATAAGTCTTGTACATAAAATGTATGAGGATATGCCTTCCATGCATAGGATATTACATGTTGGTGAATTATACATTTGTAATGAACCACTAATGATAATTATTGCATTGTGTTGGCATTAGTGGAAAAACCAATGACAACATGGACATGGCTGAATATGTTGCTGATGCTGACAAATGTGACTAGAAACCCTATGGAGAAAGGGATAAGGCAACAAGTCTAGAATCAAAAGTTGGTGAGCAAATTATACAATCTCCTACAAAGGACCAACCAAACTGGTAATGTCAAGGGTGTAAGTAGGACCCATGAAGGTAATGTTTAATTATGACAATTGCATGGTATGATTGAATGCATCGTATTCTGGAATCAATGCAAGGTAGCATTGAGTGGATATGCATTAAAATATTTCATAAATATTGTGGTTATGCATTGAACAAATGCATATGAAAAGTATGAGTAAATGTTGTGATGCAATGCATGAATGCATAGAGATAGTGTATGTGTTATTCTAAATAACTAATGGCTGAAATGATGAATTGATGACAATTCTAGAACCATTTCAAGACTTGTTATGAATGCAGGATAGTAAGTACATGAAGAGGGTAGTCATGATCAATTGACTGCCAAAAATGCTCTATGGAAGGGCAAGGTGGTATAATGATACGCTTGTGAAGTAAGAAGTATCTAAACCATTCGTTTAAATTGCATAAATGATGTGACTATGCCTTCCAATTTCAGTATGATAATGATTGCGTCAAGTAAATGAGTTTTGGTATTAGTGATGTGATTAACAGCTAGAAGTATTTGAATTTTATAAATTCTAAAAATGCTTCAGTGATGGTTGCAGCAATGAAAAGGTTATATGCATCCAGACTTACCAAGTGTTTGGCTGATTGAAGTTCAGGTTTTAGGTAGATTGTTTGGAGCATGGCAATGAGAGTAAGACCATGACAAATGCCAGAATCTACCATGTGAAAGAGCCAAACCTTATGAGAAGAGTCTCATGGTTGTGAAAATAGTTTGTAGGAATAATGGGTTGTTAAATTTGAATTTGTGAATTTTGGATTTGAGAAATTACTGACAACTACTAACCACTATTGGCTTGCATAGGATTGTGTCAGGAAGACGCATTGTAAGTGGGTATTCATGTTATGCTAGTAAGCATAAAATTATAATGGGCATAGTGGTACTGCTTACGAGAGACCCACAAATGAGGATCACCTCATTGCCAAGCGAATCAATTTCTGTAGGGTACACATTACAGAAAGATCATCTGTGATGACCTGAAGGAGCCAAACTTCATGGGAAGGTTTTCCCTTATCTTGGAAGTGGGTTTTGGGTGAAACTCAATTGGACATTTTTGGAAATGTCTCATCTACACTACATGTTTGGTAAGCAACATGAGTGAGATGGTATGGATTATGTCGGTAATACATGTGTGGATATAAAATGTAAAAAGGAGTTGGGATGGAAAAACAAGGGACTATCAACTCAAAGAAGGGAGCCCCCATTCTCCTTAATGAAGGAATATTGCCCTGTCAAATGGATAAGTGTTCTGTGACCCTAGCTAAGAATATGCATGTCAAATTATTAAAATTCCATATGCAAGGCATGTTTTGATTTTATTTCCATTATGGAAGATTGCTTGAGTATGAATAGGGCCTACATGGCACACACCTAGAAAGGGTGCACACTTTCTCGATGTCGGACCATGAAAGGGTTTTCCATATTGATTACACCCTAGGGAGTGGACGCACTCCTGGTGTCGCAGTACTTGATGGTGAATGATGTGAAGTATGATTATAGTTTTAGAGCAATAACAATGATGAGTTTGCTTATATTGCTTGTGTTGTCAGGCTAAACAGATGTAGTCTGGTGTTGTACACTAAATGGTATTAGAGCTCACGGCTGGAAATGAAACCTGGAAATGGTCGTTTATTGTTGATATAAGTGCATGTGTTGTTGTTAATGGCCTAATAAACCCAACTGCGTTGGCTTAGCTGATGAGTGGTTGTTGATATAAGTGCATTGTTGATATAAGTGTATTGTTGATATAAGTGCAGGCGATTTGTTGACGGTCTGATAAACCCAACTGAAGGTTGGCTTGACTGTGCCTGATATATATAAAAGGATGTTGTGAAGCAGCCTGCATGCTGACCTAACATCCAATTCCATAGGTAATTCCAAGGCTTGCAAAGTGAAGCAGGATCCTGTGGACCAGAGAGGAAATGCACAATACAGATAAGTATTGGATTATTTTGCAATTTCTTGCTTATGAATATACATGTGTATATGATTTGGTTATGATGTTTTAAGCTCTTGTTTAAGAGATAAAAACCGACGAGAATAAACTAAACATGTGAATCTATTCAATGTTTGAATATAGGTATTGCTGGAAGCGAGGACTACGAAAGCATCCTAGGGGTGTATGTGGGCATATGACTATCCCAAAAAGCTCAGAATGAGCAGTAATTAAAAAGGTGCTAGCGAGACTGTGAAGGTCCTAGTAGCCAAGACAAATCATGTGGGGAGGATCCATGGTTGAGAGGTCTAAAATAGACCGGAGACACTAAGTGTCATGACCAAGAGGGATTGTTCCGGCATTCACGGTGAAGTGAAAGAGGCTGAGAGCATGAAAAGCCACAACGATGGTGTGGGTTCCAGGATGGAACAAGACAAAGAAGGGAAAAAGAACTCTTGCTGCTCTCTCTCTTTCCTTGATTATATATATATATATACTTATGCATTGTGAAAACAAAGGATTGTTGAATGCATGAATGACTAAAAATAGAATGTGTTTATTTGCTTAAAGAAAATTATGAATGCTAGAATAGTTATTTCCCTACCCAAGAATGGACATGAATGAGCTCATGTGCTTGTTGGGAAGGCATGAAAAATATGAAAGTCTCCTTGATGAGAATTGGACCATCATGCCAATTGGGCAATTGATTGACTAATTTTAATACCTATATTATGCTTGGTCTGACAAAATTTGAATGATGCATTTTACAGGTGAGAAAGGTGAAAACCAGTGGTGCACACACGGGGGCTTCACTTGTTGACCAATATCTTATCAAGTTAGTTCATATTGTGGGTTTTAAAATTATTGAAAATTGAACCAATATATTGCAGGTATTTGGGGGGATGAGGGGTTTAAGGTGGGGGTGGTTTATAAGGATTGAGGTATAAAAAGGGGTGGGGAGGAGGTTTTAAATATTGGGAGGAGGTTTCAACAAAAATATTTTGGGTCAATATCTCTGGAAATTAAGGGTATTCTTTAATAGCCCACGATTGCACATGCTACGTGAGATGTTCACAAAGTGAAGTCCCCGTGGGTGCACATTGATCATGGAAGCCAACCAAAAGCTGATGGATTTGGCTGGAAGTCTCCTTCAAACAATTGCCAAGATCCAAGAGAATCTTGGAGAGATGCTCAAGATACAGAAGAGGAAGAATGAGATGAACCACCAGATTTTGCAAGATTCTATTTGTTTGCAAAAGGAGGTAAAAATCCTTCTGGGAGAAATCAGTAAAGGAAAGGAAAGTGGATCAATGATGGGACATTCATCCAAGCAATCCATTAAGAAATGTTCTAGGCATGAAGACTCAAAGGAAATTGAGCTAGTAAAGATGAAGAAGCTAGCGAAATGTTGGAAATGCGGAGGACATCATTTACGCTGGGACTTCCCAACGAGGGAACATAAAGAGGGTAGCAGCCACAAAGTTCCTTGACTTGGGGATGAGTCGAAAGCTGAGAACCAGCAAGAGAATCTAGTGGAAGCCGAGGGGCTTGGTACTGAAAGTTCAAAGTAAATAATTGAACATGGGATAGATCTGCAAAATTTTGAAATTTTGAATGTGCAAATGGTATATGCATTCCTATGTATTGGAACACTGAGAACAATGTTATTCCAAGGGGGAGGGGATTGTAATACCCAAGTTTTGACCCCATTTCCATTAAAATATACATGGTGTATATTTTGTAAATAATCGTGGTGTGGAACTAAAGGCAAAAACCCTACCATTGATTTGGTTGTGTATGCTTTGGCAATAGGGATCGTTGTCGATGGTATATCATGCTATCCGACACATTATAGTTTTGGGAATCATGTAAATATGCACATTAATTAAAATAAACCTACAACCAGCTACGACGGTGCAACGTTAAATGAAAAGGGCATTATTCCTAAGGTTAAGGGGGGGTTGTATAACCCGTGGGGGTCATTGGGAGTTTTCCATGTGTCAGCCACCCATTTAAACTTCTGTTGTCTAGGAGAAGTTATTGCTGAGTAGTGGTGGGTGTGCCAGGACAGTCAATCCTTGCCCACATGCCCACTCCACCAGCAAACTCTTCCTCTTCACTCACACTGGGGTAGGGGAACAAAGGACAATTCCATTCCTCCCATGACTCCATTCTGGCGGTTGAGTACTGCTCACCCTCACGCGAATGTTTCCCTCTCTGGACTTCCTCGCGGACTGCTTGGGGGGGATTTTCGCATCGTTTTTGTTTAATCCTCACACATAGGTGGGAGAGGGGATGGTTTTACCTCTCGCAAGGTTTGGGGGATTGTGATCTCATGTGGCAAGATGGAAGAGCGGACTGAGGAGCATGACTCTGTTGTTTATATGCTTTCCCTGTCAATGCTAGGAATCTATTTTCTTCCCCATCTGTGGACTGTGTAAGGTTCCCATTATTTCAGTATGGGATTGGGTTGTAGATATTTCCCTGGTTTTGGTTGTTGCGTGTGCAATTATATTGTGTGGTTGCTGCTGAGTTGTTTTGGCCACGCTAGGGCCAAGAACAACTCTGAGTCATCTTGTTGACTTGAGCTGTGTTCACCTTTTCGTTTGGTGTTGTCACCCTGTTGTCTTTATCTTCTTCACAGAGCTGTGAATTTCTTGTTTTACTGCGAGAATGCAGTGGTTGGTCTTCAGACTGTTTAGAGTGGGATTAGAGACTGGGTATTCTTGAGAAAACTGGTTTTTTGGAGCCACTCATACAAAGTTAGACTACTGGCTTTCTTCTCCACAACCCTTGAATATTATTGGAAAGGGAAGTCAGGGCTTGAGGTACTGTGAAGCAGAGAAAGGACTGATTCTTGGTGTTGGGTATGTGGATGTCTTAGAAGTCAGGTTAGCTCTAGTGTAGGCATCCTTAGCTATCCATTGAGACCACCAGCTTAGCATTTAGCCTTTCCTAGCTCCTTGATGACCTGATAAACCCTACTATGTGGGTTTGGCTGATTTGTGTACCTTGGCTATGTGTAATCTTGCTTTGACCCTTATTCCTTGAGAAATCATGCCTAGCTCGGGGGTGGCAGTGTTGTTGAGATATTGATGAGCACTTTGGCCTATGGTTGGGTGGAACGTTGCAGCGACGTAGCTGGTTGCGGGACGAGATATTTATAAGATAAGCATTCTTGTCCATTTTGCTTCTACATTTACATTTACTGTCTAATGTCTTATGAATCATAATGTTGAACATGTTAATGCTGGAATGTGTATGTTTGCTTCCGTTGTATGTTGAGTAACTATGCATCCGTGTATATTTTATGCCTCTTACCATATTTTATGTTTTAAGCATTTTATTTCAGCTTTATATGCATGTTCTTGTTCATGGGGCTAGTAGCCCGTACGTTTTGGTGTTTAGTATTGTCCTCTTGCCCGATCGGAGGGTCGGGGACATTACATTATGCATGTACGTTAATGCATAGATTATTAATATGTAGACAAAGTAACTAATATCAAATAAGTCCATGTTCTCCCATTCAAATGGGAAAAATGGACGAAATCAAGGGAACATCCAAGATAAATAATAGGAAGAATTTATAAATTTATTAAGTCAATCTTAGAATTTTGGAGTGGATTACCATCAATGATTTTTCATCTACGAAAGAGAATGAGACAAGTGTACTGTGGAGAATGGATCTATGGGCATCGTCCAAAATTAAATGAGAATGAGACAAGTGTAGTTTCCAAATTGATTTTATGGACGTCTTCCAAAATTAATAATTAATAATTTAAAAAATATAGCTTAATTAACCTGTGGTAAGTACCGTTAGTGATACTTGTAAAAATTAAAATCAATCTTCAATTATTCGATTATTAGATACAACTACGAGCTTAACTCCATTGATTATTAGATACAACTATTAACTTATCTACAATGATTCTAGAACTATTAGCTAATCACAGTTATATTGGATAACTATGAGATACAACTATTATCTTAACTCTTATGATTCTACAATTATTAGCTTACTTCAACTCTATTCACTTAAGGGTCAGTCCAACTACATTTGGTATCTAGGAGTCTAGCTAATGTTCATTCATGTAAGAGTAGAACTCCTAATAAAATACAAAAATAACTTAGTTAACCTATGATAAGTACACTTTGTGATAATTGGAAAAATTAAACTTCAACTATTTGATTATTAGATACAACTTAGAGTATTAGATACAACTATGATCTTAACGCCATTGATGATACAACTATTAGCTTAACTTCAACTCCACACATGACTTTTACTTGAACTACAATTTCTCATATATTAACTTTTAAGTTAATTGTTAGATACAACTATTAGCTTAAATTAAACTATAATCAGTGTTATATTGTTTAGCTATTAGCTTAATTATTAGATACAACTATTAGTTTAACTCCAACTATTTTACAACTATTAGCTTAATTTCAAATCTAATGGCTTAAGTCTTAGTGGAACTACCTTTGCTATCTATAAGTCTAGCTAATGTGCAGTCCTAAAAAAATCTTCCAAAGTCCTAATAAACTCCTCCATCTCAATAGGGTATCTAACTAATATACAATTCTAATGACATGTTTATCTTTTTCATATAGATATTAATTAGGTTTTCTAGAATTTTTAAAAGAGGTTAGGAGATAGATTGATAACTATGTGTGCAGAAGCTGAAAGGAAAATTAGTAAGGCTTTGCGAAAAACTTTTTTGAGACATAGTGTTATCAGTTTCAATTATAACATAAATAGAATATTGTTTTAATTTGTTTTTTAATATTGAATTTTATTGAAAATAAATTATGCTAGTAAATCCATAGAAATATGGGTTTATATTTTATTGTATATGCCCTCAATTGTATATTTTATTCCTACTACTCAATAAGTATGTATTCCTATATGATTTTGAATGCCTACCATGTCTATCAATGGCACACTTATATATTTGGGATGCCTTCCCTATACACTGTTATGCAAATTAGTATGTACAATTATATGTCGGTTGCATGACTTGAACGCAACTAGGTTATGGACAAATCTAATATTTTAGATCTGTGGTTAAACATAGTACCTTTTGTGTGTGTTATAAAATCCATCTTCAAGACCCTTCAATCGATGTCATTATTATTGTTAGCCAAAACCAAGTCGACTAAACTTGAGTTTATCGCTCAGTTAATATTAAAAATTAAATTTCAATTTTTACTTTTTCACGCCGACCTCTTTTTTTTTCTACTTGTCGGGTGAAACTTGTCTAACTCCCGACTAGACAAGTTTATCAAGTTTTGGTCGGTCTTTTGACTAGACTAATTTACTTTGACTTACTTGTAGGTTCTACCGACTGATTTGATAGCTTGTCGGTAACTTTACTTCGACCACTTGTCACCTCTAAGTCGGATCACCTCTTCGATCTCCAAGTTGGCTGACCTCTTCGACCTCCAAGTCAGCTTACTGAACCTACCTTGTAGTCTCACTTGGTTTTAGTCGAAATCTACCGAGTATGTTTCTTAGTCTAAAAGACTTAAGAAATTACAAATGTTTTTCACCTGTGAGTAAGATGAAGTAAAAATGGACACATTNTTCAGGTATTTCTTGTTTTTGGGGTAGCGGGGTCCATCAAAAGTATGCAGTGTGGGTACTCGTTGGATGCGGAATCAAATTCCACATCCAACGAGCTCTGTCGATCGAAATTTGAGTAAAAACACAATGAGATATGTCGAAAATACGAACAAAAAAAGTAGTTTTTTTTAATGACAAATATGCCAATTCAACCATTATGGTTGACTTATTTTATTGAAATTCTATTGGTTCTTGAATTCCAACTCACAAAAACTTATTTTGGCACGTTTTCTTATAAGGCCCATTTTAGACCCCAAATTTCCTCTAATGACAATTCCAAAGAACTTATAAAACATATACCCAAATATGTAGAAAGACTTGAGTCGACCAATGTGCTGTAAAACCTAAAATTTCACGTAGTGGGAAATTTAAGGATTCTTGTTCTTTCACTCAACCGTAATTGTGAAAGACATTTACACAAGTAAATCTAGAGATATTGTGCGGCCAAATAAACATGCATTCAATCATAAACTATTTCATATATATATAACCTATGCGGAAATAACAAAGGTATTACAAACTTGTATGTCCAGACTTATCGGCTCACCGACTGATCCTTTTATAGAGCTTCAGCTCTTCGACTGAATCACATACACATAAGCTTGAGCTTCAGCTTCTCTTTCTCTCCTTTCTCACCCAGAGTTCTCTCTACAGTCTAATGTGTCTAGTGACTAACTTAATTTACAATTTGCTTCTTCTATTGATAGGAAACCTGAAAATTGCTTCTACATGAATCGATTGACTCACTATTAAAGAATGTAATAACTATCTACCTAACAACTTAGCTTCAGAAATAAATTCGACTGGTTTAGGTTACCGAATTGTGGACTCTTCCCTCTTGTTAGACTGACCGACAAGATCTTGACTGATACAGACTCTGACAGATTCCACTAAGAGTCAGGTATGGATCTCCAAGTGATTAATATTTCCAACATTCCCCCTTAATTATGAGCAGATGGGGATTTTTTAAAACAAAATTTACAAAATGTTTCAGAGCTTAGACATGCTCTGTTTATGACATAGTTCACTGTGGAGAAATTTTCATTCCAAGATAACTACACAGATACTGGAAAGTATCCTTGGCCAATGGTTTTGTAAAGATGTCTAGAAGTTGATCTTCATACCTGCAAAATTCCAAACAAATTTCTTTGTTGTTCACCAACTCTCTTATGAAATGAAACCTTATGTCAATATGCTTGGTTCTCTTGTGAAACACATGATTCTATGATAATGCTATGGCTGAATAGTTGTCATAGAAGATTGTTGTCGGTTCTTGATGGTTCTGAGACAAGTCTTTTAACACTCTCCCCATCTAGACAGCTTGACATACATCACAATTTTGCTGCAACATACTCTGCTTCAGCTGAAGACAAAGTTACTATGGGTTGTTTCTTTGAAGCCCATGAAACAACACCTATACCAAAATGAATTGTGTACCTAGATGTGCTCTTCCTGTCATCTATGCTGCCTCTATTGTCATGGTCAGTGTAGCCAATGAGTTTAAATTTTTTTGAGGTTGAATACATAATACCAAGGTCTTTTGTGCCACTTACATACCTCACAATTATTTTACATGCCTTCCAGTGTGAGTCTTTTGGTGACTCCATGATCCTTGAGATCAGACTTACTCCATACATGATGTCTGGTCTTGTCGCTGTCAAATACATAAGGCTTCTAACAATCCTTTTGAGTAGCATAGGATCGACAGTGGATCCTTCATCATCCTTGCTCAATTTTAAACCTGTTATTACTGGTGTTGGGGTTGTCTTGCAATGAGACATGTTAAATATTTTTAAAAATTCACTTTCATACTTTGTCTGTGATATAAAACTACCACTTTCATATTGCTGAACTTCAATGCCCAGAAAAACTTCATAAGCCCCATATCAGTTATTTTAAATTCACTTTCCATGACTGCTTTAAAATCTACTATGCCAAAATCATGAGAAAATATTAAATCATCTACATACATGCAAACAATTAACATCTTACCTTGCTCATCAACTTTGGTGTACAAAGTCGGTTCACTTTCACTTCTGTGAAATCCATTTTCAATGAGATAGGAATCAATCCGACTATACCAAGCTCTAGGAGCTTGCTTCAAACCATAGAGTGCCTTTTTGAGCATGTATTTTTTATGCTCTTGACCTGGAACTTCACAGACTTGTGATTGTTCCACATATAATTCCTCTTCTTGATAGCCATTTAAGAATGTCGACTTGACATCCATTTGATAAATAGGTCATTTGTTTTGTGTAGCAATGGCCAATTATCCATGCGTGAAACAGGTGCAAACATTTCATTGAAGTCTATGCCGGGTTGTTGTACGAACCCTCTTGTACCACGCTTTCCTTGTGCTTTTGCACATTCCCATCAGCATATTGCTTTGTCTTGTAAATCCATTTGACACTGATTACATCTTTGTCTTTTGGTACATCAACTAGTTCCCATGTCTAGTTCTTCTCAATGCATTCTATTTCTTCATCCATGGCTTGTGCCCATACTTCTTCTTCAACAGCTTCTTCAAATGTTAGTGGATCATAAATAGGAGAAAATAATGCAAAGAGAGAGAAAAAATTAGGTGTACCAGCTTCATATATCTCTCGTATACTTCTTGTCTTCACCGGTTTTGTCAATGTCGACCTTGACAAAATGCTTGATGGAGTCTGTTGTCCTCTTAGTGTAGCTTGAACTACTACTTGTGTCGATGGTCCTTATCCTGAACCATGTCGTGGTGTCATGGGAGTCAATGGTGTTGTGACCGATTGACTTACATGTGGTGCTTGAACAACTTCCTTCTCCATATCATCATTGTCGACATTCAACACAATCTTGATATTTGTGTCGACAGTTCCATCCCATGATTCATTCTCGACAAATTGAACATCTCGACTGATTATCACTTTTTTTATGACAGGATCATACAAATTGTATGCTTTTGTGTCTTCAGAATAGCCGACAAAAATACATTTATGTCCCTTCTTCTATAGCTTCCTTCTCAGCTCATGTAGAAAATGAGCATATGCAACACAACCAAAAACTTTTAAATGTGAAACACTATGATTCATACTTGTCCATGCCTCTTCGGGAATTTTGTTCTTCACACTCTTTGTCGAACACTGGTTCATAATGTATACGGCAGTTGCGACTGCTTCATCCCAATATTCATTTGGAAAATGCTTGGCTACCAACATGCTGCGTGCCATCTCCATAATGGTTTTGTTCTTTCTTTCAGCATTACCCTTCTGCTGAGGTGTATAACACGCAGTGAATTGTTTATGTATGCCATGGGTCTTGCAACAATTTAGAAATTCATTTGAAACATATTCACCTCCTTTGTCGGTCCTTAATATCTTGATGCGATGTCCACTTTGGTTCTCCATGAGTTCCTTGAACTGCTGAAAATAACTAAATGCATCAGATTTATGTTTCAAAAAATATACCCATGTTTTTCTTGAGTAGTCATCAATAAAAGTTAGAAAGTATTTGCATCCACCAATGGATGATGTCTCCATTGGACCACAAATATTAGAGTGCACAATTTAAAGTGGTGTGTGTGCTTTATAAGACTTTCTAACTGGAAAAGTCTCTCTGTGTTGCTTGCCAAAAATGCAGTCTTCACAAACCCTCTGTGGTTTGTTGATGAATGGAAATCCTTTCACCATATTCTTTGTGTGTAGTAGCTTCAGCCCACCAAAATTCATATGTCCAAATATGAAATGCCACAACTAGGATTCATCATGTACTTCTGTCTGAAATGCAACTTGCAAATTAGCGCTACCAGTTTCTCTCTTGTCGAGGAGCTTGACTGTTTCTTTACTTTCTGCCTTGAATGCAGCTCCTGTCTTTTCCTTCCCTTTCATGTTGGGAACTATCCTTAATGGAAACAAGTGATTGCTTGTCATTGGCACTTTTGCTATCAGCTGGTCACTTGGACGCCTATCTTTAATCATATAGTGATCATCTTCCATGTAGACTCTGTATCCATTTTGTATCAGTTGTCCAATGCTTAACAAATTATGTTTAATACATTTGACATGATAGACATCAGGGATATACTTACTCTCCCCCTATTTGCTTAGAATATCAACAGTGCCTTTTCCTAAAACAGTAACTTGGACATTGTTTCCAAGTGTAACATCAATTTGAATTGAATTGTCTAGACTAGAAAACAAGTTTAAATTACCAATCATGTGGTTGTTGCATCCTAAATCTAAGTACCATATGTCATGTGGACTTTCTTGAATAGCATTGCATTCGAGTGGAGATGTCGATGCCATTAACATTGCACTTGTCGAAGTGCTAGTGCTCAGGTCGACTAATTTGGGATTTTCCTTCCTTGGTCATATTGCTTTTTCCTCCATTCATATGCATAATGACCAAATTTCTTACACTAATGACATTGGATTTTTGTTTTATCAAACCTCTCGCCACTTGGATGACTTGGGTTCTAATTTTCTCCTCTACCATCGATATTTGCAGGACTTATGCCTTGTCCTTCTCTTGAAGAACTTCTTCCTCTGCCTCTGAAGTTGTTTCTCCCCCTGCCTCTACCACGGCTTATGGATGACTGTGCTGCAAATGCACCTTCCAATGATGTTTGTGTTCTGCTAAGTCTTTGTTCATGATTGATGAGTGAATCTTGTAGCTCATCAATGGTAAATGTCAACATGTCTGTGTGTTCTTTCAAGGTCACAACCAAATTTTCAAATCTTGGGGAAAGACTTCTGATAATTTTTTCAACCACCCTTTGGTCTTCTATGGATTCTCCATAAGATTTCAGTTGGTTTATCAAACCAACAACTCTAGTGTAGAATGTGTCTACAGTCTTTAAATCTTTCATGGGTAGAGATTCAAAATCTCTTGTTAGAATCTACAACTTGGATGTCCTCACCTTATCCAAACCTTGATAGGCGGTTCCCAATGTATTCCATGCTTGCTTAGCATTAGTTTTTGCTTCTACTCTTGGGAGTATGCTTTCATGCATAGCTTGATGTATGTAAAACAGAGTTTTTCCATCTTTCTTCCTCTGTTCTCTCAAGACATATTTCTCAACCTGTGTGAGATTGTTATATGTTGTCATGCGTGCTGATTCTACATAACCATGCTGGACTATCTCCTAGACATCTTGACCTCTGAACAAAGCCTTCATACTTAGAAACCAATAGTCATAATTCTTTCCTGTAAAAATTGGAGTTTGCAATGAACCAAAAGTGGAAGCCATTTTTAATTTTTTTAATTAACTTTCCTTAGAAAATTATTTTTCCACCTTTTTAGGACAAGATTTCTTTCATAAACCGTGCTTTGGTATACCAGTTAGCCAAAACCGAGCCAAATCAGTTAATGTTAAAAATTAAATTTCAATTTTTACTTTTTCACACCGACCTCTTTTTTGTTTTTTCTACCCGTGGAGTGAAACTTGTCTAACTCCAGCCTAGACAAGTTTATCAAATTTTGGTCGGTCTTTCAACTCGACTAATTTACTTCGACTTACTTGTAGGTTCTACCGACTGATTTGACAGCTTGTTGGAAACTTAACTTCGACCCCTTGTCACCTAAAAGTCGGCTCACCTCTTCTACCTCCAAGTAGGCTTACTCAAGCGACCTTGTGAGTTCACTTGGTTTTAGTAGAAATCTACAGAGTATGTTTCTTACTCTAAAAGACTTAAGAAATTACAAATGTTTTTCACCTGTGAGTAAGATAAAGTGAAAAAATGGACATATTAACAATTCCAAAGAACTTATAAAACATATACCCAGATATGTAGGAAGACTGGACTTGACCAATGTGCAGTAAAACTTGTAACTTTCATGGAGTGAGAAATTTATAGAGCTTCTGCTCTTCGACTGGATCACATACACAGAAGCTTGAGCTTCAACTTCTCTTTCTCTCTTTTCTCACCTAAAATTCTCTCTACTGTCTAATGTGTCTAGTGACTAACTTAATTTACAATTTGTTTCTTCTATTTAAAGGCAACCTAAAAATTGCTTCTACATGAATAGACCGATTCACTATTAAAGAGTGCAATAGCTATCTACCTAACAATTTAACTTCAGAAATAAATTCGACTGGTTTAGGTTGGGGAATAGTGGACTCTTCCCTCTTGTGAGACTGACCGACAAGATCTTGATTGATACATACTCTTATAGAGTCAACTAAGAGTCAAGTACGGATCTGCCATGCGAGTGATTAATATTTCCAACAATTATAATGGTATTGTCCATTAAATACTATATGTTGTTTTGCTGAATTGATTCGTAGGAAACCAAGAATTCTAATAGAATTAAAATGATGTCAGGGTTCATAGTGTTGAACCAACCTTTTGTAGAGCAATTCTGAGTTTGAATCGGTGTAAGCAACGAGATATTGCATAGCAGTAGTAGCAAAATGAAGAGCGTTTCCATCTTCCATCGATAATACTAACTCCATGATTACATAAATAAATCCTTACATAGTCCTTTTAATTCTTCATACTACTAACAGATATTTGGAATATCAATCAGAATACAGAAGTTATACTTTCATTGTTTTTGATGCATAATTACAATGGAACGAAATCGTGATTTCAACTATGATCTTCCATACAGTAGTTCTACTGTAATTAGTAGATAAAATATGGTTTAAGTTTGGAACTACAGTTTTGGTACTGGAAAATTTTATTTATAAAATTTTCTTTAAGTACTTGTACTGTAATTAATAGAACAAAACTATGATTTGAATGACCACCTCCCAAGTACTAAAACGAAATTATGTCCTCTCCATTTCGAATGCATCTGGTTCAACCCAACCTTTGGAAAATATTGTTTATACAAACAATACATAATTTAAGACTCGACCGACTTGAACGACTCTGTTCCGGTAACAATTTAGAAGAGAGAAATGTCTAGAATTAAAATTTTCATTTTGGATTCAGAAATAAACTAAAGATAACGCGCATAAAAGTTGATGTTGGTTGAGAGAGAAATAAAGTTGTGGTCTCGTTGAACTCCTGACAGAGACAGAGATGGCTACTACAAACGTTAATCATGGAAACCCATGAAGTCCATCAGCGAATCTTCCAGGTCACAAATGGGCACTAAGTAAAGTTTAAAGGCCTCTTAAACAGATATAACCAGCAACGACTGAGCTCAATAGAGTGAAGACATGTTATCTTGATGCATTAGCGATGACATTGTACAGAATATGGTACAAAATCTATCAATTGGAAACCTATCAAATCAAATTATTGTATTCCTTCCAATTATTTTCGGTCGATAGGTTTCTTGCGATTCCTGTCTACTCTACTTACACGAGCGGTGGGTATGACATGGGATTTGCGATGAGAGCACGTTGTCACGCCGTAAACAAGTGGTCCAAACGCAAGTCATATGGAGATGTTTTTAAAGACATATCCATTGCAATTTGCAGGTATCTCGGCTCTTTCTTTTAGATAGGACATTGACAAATACATTTAAATTGAGTCTAATTAAAATGTACCTTCTGAGTTTCAATAGTGATAGTTCAATAAATTGGATGTTGACAAATTCAATATTGCTGTAAATTCTTTTTTCCAGAGGAAAAAATACCAGCTTTTGTTATTCAATCATGAATCAAAAGACATCTTATACATACAGCCAACAGAGGGATTTACAGTCATTGCATATAAATGCTCATACGGAACCCCATTAGAATAACAACAACGATCTAAGAAACATACAAACAGCCAATAAAGGAACAAGAAGCACGAAGTCTGACAAATGCAGACTTTTTCATCATTCCTGATATACAGATCAGAATATGCTGATAATTAGTTCGAAGATGACCTCAAAACAGACAAATCCCGATCAAAGCATGGAGGCTGAAAGTCACTTCAATGCTAGCTAAGAACTATAACAATCAAAACACAAAAGTGCCAAAAGAAAACTAGAGCACATAGCCCTGCACAAGCTAGAAAATCTTAAACTGCCCATGATCAATGATCACGCCATCCAGAGATTCAAAAAAGTTGTCGAAACCCATATCCAACTTCAAAGCCTGCTTGGAGAGACCATCAGCCTGCTTGTTATGCTCACGATATATATGTTTGAAGATCACAGGTGGGGCAATTTGCAGCATGGAACGTATGTCATCACACCAATGACTCAGAGATGGGACATTTAGAGATGTGAGTCTGTTGAGCCAAGAGATAATGACAAGGGAGTCACCAAATATCGAGTGCATGGGTATACCCATCAACTTGCTAACTCTGAGAATAGCCCATAAAGCCAGTAACTCAGATCTAGTGTTAGTGCTACAGCCACAGCCCAAGGAAAAGCTTATGAAATATGCAACATTCAGATGAATCACAAATCTAGCACCACCAATATTTCCTGCAGCAGCCCCATCAAAAAAGCCACATGGGTAGCTGATCTGGGAACTTGGCCAATATTTCTGATTCTTTTCATTTTTTGTGGAACTGGGTACAAATGAATGAGGTTATCAATATGAATGAGAAGAGCATGGACAACGGGCAATTTATTGTAAAAAATGCATCCGTTTCTGAGTTTCCAGGTACACCAATAGAAGAAAATCGATAGTGAAATGAGCGTAAACCAGAGTGTTGCTAAACCAATGTTCCAAAAAAAAAGAGACAGAGTCGAAATTAGAAGGAGGAAACCCATAACGATCTTCAAAGAAAGAAAAGACTCTTTTGGAGAATGAACAGTCAAGGAAAAGATGCTGGGCATTATCTTCACACTTACAGCAAAGGACGCATCTGCTTGGGCCCCACATGCCCCGATGTTGCAATTGATCTGAGGTCAAAATCCAACTCCTAACAATTAACTAGATGAAGCAGCCAATTTTCAAAGGTATATTAAGATCCCAGAGCGAGTCAAGAGAAGAGGGCTGACCCACAGAACATAACAAAGAAGCAATACATTCATAACCCAGGGCAGCAGATAGTGGACCCACATATTGTTTATAATCCCATAATAATGAATCACAAGTGTCAGATAGACGAATCCTTCCATATTCCATCCCTCTTATGTAACTGTCCCACTTCATTTTCCAATCTCCCTGAATGTCCAGTTCAGCTGCCGTGAACCAATAACTCTGAGCATAAGGAGTGAGATTCCGCGCTTGATCCAGAGTACATATGCCAAAATCCTCCAAATATTCTCGCAGATCAAGAGGGAGCAGATATGAAGACCCCATGCCAATAATGGGATCCAATCCCAATCGAATTGACGTCCCATTACCAGCATTCCAACTAAGCCCCCTTCCTAGCCAAGAGAGTGTAAGAAGGAAACCCTTCCAGATCACGGATACACCTCAAGATGTATAAGATTTCTTACGAAGCTAGGAGTGCAAAGAAAGTCTTCTCATATACTTCGTGTATACTTCACAGACAGAAGTTGAAACCAAATGCCATTACCATTAATAGCCATCCAGAAGCTTTTAAGCCTCAAGGAGAGACTGAACCACAATAGCTGCTTAATACCCCAACCACCCAGAGAAGTCGGGCTTGGTAGAGTATGGCAATCAACAAGATGGAATTTCTTGTTCTTTGTAGTTGAACCCCACAAAAATGAGAAGATCATGCGTCTAAGTTTATCGAGAATGGACCGAAACCAATGCCATCCAGTAGACTGGAAAACTAGAGAGCACCGATTTAATCAAAACAGGTCGGCCACCAATGGATAAAAGATGATAGGTCCAATGTTGAATTCGATTTTCAAATTTAGCAAGGATCCAATGCTAGTCCTTAACCAAATACCCAAGTGGCTTAATATAGTAGCCCAGATACTTAAAACCTTTATTGATGTGCTTAGATTTGTAAGGGAGGAACCTAGTGATCCTGTGCAGAAGATCAACATCCAAATCATTATGAAGGAAGCATGATTTGTCCAAATTAATTTTCATGTCGGATGCCTCACAAAAAATGTCCAATATAACTTTAAAGGCCATCCATTCCTCAAATGTTCCAATACCAAACATGATCACATCATCCACAAAAAATAGATGTGTGAGAGATAGCTGTGATGAAATCTTGATGCCCTTGATCTTACCATTTGTTTTAGCATCCTCGATCAGCAAACTAAGCCCTTCGATGACCAGTATGAACAGCAGAGGGGATAAAGGGCATCCCTGCCTGATGCCCCGAGAAGTAGTAAAAAAACAAGAAGGTGAGCCATTAACAAGGAGGGAAAAATTCGCAGATGACATACAACCCAAAATCTAGTTCACACCAATCAATGGGACCCCAATTTACAGAAGAATAAGTATGATGAAAGTCCAATTAACCGTGTCAAATTCTTTAGTGAGGTCCATTTTTAATATAAGGGAACACCTGCTTTTGGTTTTAACAGTGTGAAGAACTTCCTGCGTAATGGCCAGAGGTTCAATGATTTGACGATTTTTCAGAAAATCAAATTGTTGGGAAGAGATGAACTTATCCAGAAAGGGCTTAAGTCTCAAAGCAACGACCTTAGATATCAACCTATAAACCAGATTGCAGAGGGATATGGGTAGGAAATCCACAAAAGAGATGGGCTTTTCCTTCTTGGGAATAAGCGCAATAAAGGTGGAGTTCAAAGGAGGGTGCCATCCGACCATCCTTACTGGAGGATTCAACCACCTTAACAAGCTCAGGCCCCAAGATATCAAAGAAAGCCAGATAAAATTCAACATGCCAACCATCAGGACCCGGAGACTTATCATTTTTGAAAGATTTGAGTGCAGTCTCCACTTCTGCCAAAGAGACTTGACATGAGAAGGACTCCCTGTCTTCAGGGCTAATGAAAGAGGGAAATAATCGGATAACCTTGAGTTGGGCCACAATATTGGTCAAGTGATCATCAGCAAAAATGTTCTTGAAATACCGAATCCGCATAGCCTTGAGGCCGAGATCATCAATGACTAAGTTCCCTTCATCTTCAAGACCCTAGATAGCATTATGGTTTTTTCTAGCAGATGCCACGGCATGGAAGAATTTAGTATTTGCGTCACCTTGAAGAGCCCATGCCACTCTGCTTTGTAATCTAGCAGATAGTAATTCATGATCCACCCACTTTTTAAGCTCAAGTCTGAGGGCAGCGAGTCTGGACTGATCACTGGCACCCATAATACCCGAAGACGAGGAGTCAAGAATAGAGTTGATTTCACCCTCCACATGAGCAGATTTGTCCTTCAGCTCAATGGTTTTTTGTTTAGTATTGCTGTAAATTCATCACTATAAGGTCTTTTAAATTTTTAATAAATTTTTTTAAAACTAAACTCTTTTAAACTTCCACTTTTCTAAACTTTTGATAAATTTTTAAAACTCCTGTGATAGCTACATGTCATTTAATGACATGGTAATGTGCAGTCTCGTAACAGTCCACTCCATCTAAAATTAGAAATCAAGTACATCAGACTTAATGGAGATTCTTCAACTTTATTAAGAAATCCTATCTTTTTTCTTGGTTGGCTCGTAATAGTGTGTCTCACTTATATAGCTCCCTCTCACGTTGAAGTCCTATGAAAATAGTCTACCTACAACAATTGGTAAAGAGGTCCTAATAAAACATTGCACCAACAGGAATTGGTAGAGAATGTGTGTCTCAATAATATAGCTACTTCTCACATCAAAGTCGTAAGGAAAAAAAGTGTACCTACAGGAATTGGTAGAAAGGTCCTAGTAAAACAGTGCACCTACAGGAATTGGTAGAGAGGTGAACCGATAGAGTAATTATTGATTTGGCGATATACGAGTAACACCTATCAATTCTAAGAGAGGATGAAGTTCCACGGTTCAAGTACTTTATAACTTCGTGGGTTATGTATTTTTCAGTTGTTAAAAATAGGTCTTTTGTGGAAGAGATGTACTGTGAATATGGATGCTTGTCGAATTGTTTCTTAAAGGATGATTGGGTTATGAACGATTTATCCGATGCTTTTGGGTTAGGAAGGATTTATCCACAGTGCTAATAACACAGCGCAGTCAACGTTAATGCCATAACACATCGCACCTTATTTACACTCCGAACAAGTTAAAAATATGTGCATTAGACGGTCGGTCGCATAGAGCGTCTTATTTGCACATTGGGTCAACGCCTCCAACCACAGTGAACCACTAATGGCATATCACATTCCATTAGAGCTTTCAAAGTCGGCGCTTATTTCCTTGAACTTCATTTCGTTTTGTACAACTATGATTCTTATTTGAATTAAGAAGATCTAAACCCTAATGCTAGCTTTAATTTTAAGAAAACCCAATTGCAATTTCGAAGCCGGTGTATTAGCAACAATTTCCATTGCCATTGCTTACACAAGGTAGCCATGATCCCCACCCCAGCACATTTTTGTATTTCTTTTTTCTTTGTTTGGATATAATGAAAATGATTTAACTAAAGAAGCCTACATAATATCCATAGATAATGGTGGATTATAACTACTCATAAAAAAACAATTAACATAAAACTAAATTAACATATAACATGTTTGTGGCACTTACTTGAGGCCTATCAATGTTCAGCTATAATAAATTAAATTCTAATGATAATTATATCTTCAAATATATTGATTTATGAATTAATAAAATAAAGAATGAATATACTAAAGTTGTAATAATGCGAGTTATATTAATTTATAATCAACATAAATGGTAAACATTATATAAATATACATCACCTTGCCATCATTTTCGGTTTAGAATTTATAGTGAAGTAGTTATGAGCTTTGAAGGGTTCATAATCACTTGTACACAATTTATTGTCATTATTTCGGTTTTAGAATTTATAAAGTGAAGTAGTTACAAACTTTGAGGGTTCATAATCGCTAGTACATAATTTGTTATCTAGAGGGAGGCTCTATGAAAAGTAGACACAAAATTACAATATGATCAATCTTAAGTTTTTTGATGTAAAATGTTTTTTATGGTCATGTATTTATAAACATTAATTTTAATGTTAAATTTCAGCTGTAGTTTTGATGAGTTTGGCTCATTGCGGAATTTGTCTAAACGGTCCTTGGAAGATAGTTGTAACACCTACATTTTTTCTTTAATGAAATTCTGAGTGAAAGGGACAACCACATTAAAAGAGAAGACTATGCGTGCAAGAGTGGGAGACGTAGAGCACTAAACGTCAGGGAAGTACACCAGGTGTCGAAACACCTTAATGGCGCCGGACATACCCTGGAGAAATCATGGCGTAATGGTTGATAGGGATTCAATGGTGAATGGACCGTAGTTGCAAAACGAGATGGAACAAACCCTAGACAAATCAGGGACTGTAGTGGTTGACTAGGATTCCTTGGGGAATGGACCATAGCTGCAAAATAGGACCTAGGAAACCAGACTATAATGGATCATATGTGAGGAGGCACGACGTTGCAAAGGATGATGGGAAAGAAGAAACTCTTCCTATGTGAGCACTCTGTGTTAGGAAAGAGTTGAAAGAAATACTTGCTGCATGAGCAATCCGTGTTAGGCAAGTGATTTTTGCGTGGAAAACTAAACTAAGGATAGAGGTGTCCGCTCTTGGCATGCATAGTTTAGCTAGGGGGTGATTGAGGACAAAGCAGATATGTGCCTAATCTAGAGTTGGGTGGAACGTGGTTGTTCCCTTTTATTTGTGGCTCACTCTACAAATAGGTTTCATTACTAGGTTTATGTTTCTGCAAATCTATTAATCTCACGGTATGTCTGCATATGTGTAAATGTGTGTTTTAAATGTTAATGCAATGAGATATATACTAGTTTTAGTTTATTGATGAAAATATTGCTTATGAGTTGGTATATCCTTATACTCTGCTTTGAATGACTCTCACTTGAATTTGATGATATGGGTTGTTCTAATGGTGTAATATTGTTTTATAAAGAGTTATTAGTATGTTGTACGATTCCTTTTTAAAGCGAGTCTAAGACACCTTTGTAGGGAATCCAATTTACTCTACTAGGTTTAACCCTTTCCTATTGAGGAAAGCCCCTCTATAATACCTTAACTTCTTAAGAGAGGATGAAACTGTGAAGGAGAGCTTGGCTAATGAAGTTCCGAGGAAACAGGCCACTGTAGACTACCATAAAACACTTAAGCCTCAGCTTGTCTAAGTAAATCATTCGGCTTAAGTCATGAGTCCATTGAGGGTTGGAAAAATCCCTAGTCTTGCCAAGAAAAAATAGAGAACTTAGGTGAAAACCTCAGGCCAGAAGGCATGCAAAAGCCTAGAAGTGTATGAATAATTCAAGTGCTTTTGCATCCCGCAATCCACAGTCCCCATTGAGGGAGCAGGGAGCAGAATACAATTTATAAGGAATTTCGATTGTTTCCACAACCCGCAATATGCATTGCGGAAAGCAGAAAGAAACTAAAAATTGATAAGGAAGTGGGGTGGTTCTGCAATCCGCAATCCACAATCCAGAAGCAAAAAACAGAGTAAAATCTATAAGAAATGGGAGCGTTTCTGCAATCCGCAATTCGCATTGTGGAAGCAAAAATCGCGATTGAAATATAATGAATATGAGGACTTTCCGCAATCTGCGTTATGGAACACGGAAAGTGGAATTCCAACCTAAAAAGTATTCATGAGGGTTCGCAATCCGCAATTCGCAATTGCAGAAAGTGGAAAGTTGAAGGCAAAATATGGGTTTTATGGAATCCTCAATCTATATTGCAGAAAGCGGAAGGTGAAAGTTAAATTTAAAAATATTGAAGTGTTTCCGCAATCCACAATCCGCATTGCAGCTAGCGAAAAGTTGAGGGAAAAAATTATTAAAAAGATGGGTTTCTGTAATCCGCAATTTGCATTGCAGAATGCGAAAGATGAAAGGAAATTTATGAAAATATACAGGTTTCCGCAATCCGTAATCCGCCTTGCGGATAGCTTAAGGAAGAATTTATAAAGGGTCAAGAAGTTCTGCAATCAACAATATGCATTATAGAATTGGAATTGCGGAAGGGTGAGATTATAATGGAATTTAGCATTATTCCGCTATCTACAATCCACATTGCGAAAGGGTGTGTTGTTTGCGGAAGGGATTTTTGTTGCGAAAGGTAATGTTTTTGCGGAAAACAATTAAGCTTAAGAAGGAATGAAGTAAGAAGGTTCATAGCCCATGTTTTATGTAAATGAAATTTTTTTATATATGCATTCTAACACGTTATGTGGGTATGTGACAATTCGATTGTAAAGCACATAATTACAATATGATTGATCTATAAATTCCTTGATGTAAAATGTTTTCTATGGTCATAGAACGGTGGTATATTGTATTTAGAGTATGATTTAATTAAAGAGGTAGTAAAAAAACTTATTTGCATAAGTAAGTATTAAGTTTAACATTACTTTTTATTTGTTTGAATGCTGTTATATTGCGTGTTATACAGATATAGTTTGTATGTAATACAAACACATAGATGAATAATAATAAAGTATTTACTTGATGAATGTTTTTTCTAGGCAATCATGAATAAACTTATGCAAAAAGACAATCAAGAACCCTTTTTGAATCTTCAGTGATACAAGTTTAAAACAAATAAGAAACATCCATTTCAAAAAGATTTATATACTTATATCCAAGATATAGATTGCCATCCAAACAAATATACATATCAATGACACTGAATATGGTGGGTGGGAAACGAGGTAGATTTATATTGATCGTGATGAAGGATATACGCCACTAGCATGTTTGGTCTTACTTGTAGTACTTCCTTCACTTGAGTCTAGGTATCCTCTATAACTATTAACCTCATTCTAGCCATCATTCTGATCACAAAACCTATCTCACTTAATGTAGGATATTGGAAGATAACTTATAGATAATCCGAAGATGTAAACTAGGAGGGTTATTCTCTAAAAAAAAATCTCTTCAACATAACAATGTTTTCACTCTCAATATCATAACAATGTCTCTTTCAAATCACTTCTCATTCTATCTATCAAACCTCTTGGTGACCATCTAGTGTATCTTACGGAAAAATATGCAATGAACTCAATGTGCACGTACTACTACACAATGGGTTGTTTTAAGACGTTTATTTGAGACATTAATCTAGTTTTGTCAAAAACTTATTTTCATGTATTTAAAAAAAGAATTTAACTATGTTTAATTTACCCATTCCTTTTGGAACCGAGATTCACTTTTCTATTACAAGCGGTCTTGAAACCTTCGAGTTCGCTCAGGATCGGAGGGGAAGAAACATAGGAAAACCCTAAGGACCTTTTGATTTATTTCCTTTGCCAAGTTCTGCAGGAATATCCAGTTGATCACGACATGCATTGTTGGTTCATAATCTACTCATTAATGGAAGTGCGCGATTTATTGCCCTCGCCAAGTTCTACAAGAATATCCAGTTGTTCACCGCATGCATTGCTGAACCATAATATACTCATTGTTGACATGAGGCTTCTAAGCCATGTAGTTAGCCACTTCCAGCTGTGGAGGAATGGACCTAGATTGGGTGACAAGCTATGCACACGAAGGGAAAGAACCTAGGATGACCTACAACGTTCCAATACAACTCCTTAGGGTTTTTCCACCTCCGTATTTCTCAAGGATTTTGAATGGGTGGTCGGTGTCGCTGAAGAAGAATGGGATAGGGGAATGGCCACAGAGATGGATAACTATATTATGTTGTTACATTAGAGTGAAATTGACAGAGTAGGCATGTAGATGGAGAAAGATGAGAAAGTATTTTCTGGAGGGCCATTAGTAGAAATTGATGGTGGATATCCAAAGAACCCTGAAGTAAACATTGATTTTCCAATGACTCTAGACAAGATTATATAGAAGAGGAAATGCACGGAATCTGTTTTCCTTCTCTTCTTGGTATCTACCTGTGATGTACTGTCTTTTTTCTGATAATGAGAAGATGTGGAACGCCTTTGGCTATCCCTAATCTGGGCCACTGAATGCAGAGCACTGCAGGGAACTGCAAGGGACACGAAACTTAAGAACGATAATGATGTAGGGAATGAATATGGTGGAGGGGAAGCTCGAGATAACAACACTCTGGGGTTAGGTGAGTTGCGTGGGGATTATGTATTCTTCTAAATTCTGTCTCTCTTTGGGTTCAGCAATGCCTTCTCAATTATTAGTAATATATGGTTCAGTTCCAACTACAAGGGTTGAATGTGGTTGGACCAGTGATTGGTCATGGAAGGATTTGAACAGGTACTTGCAGAGAAAAGATGATGGGAATGGGAGGAAGAAGGTGGATTTTTTTGTTCTAGCAGTCACAACATGTTCTTCATAGATTCTGTTAACAAATGAAGTAGCATCCAAGCCTATTTATTGAGGTAATTATCCATACTGGTAATGATAATTTCGTGGCATTAACAGAAAATTTACTTCTATAATTTAATGACCCTTGTGGATATATGATATCCAATGAAAATTATGCATGTTGATAGATTTAAGTGGTAATTATCCAGTGTAGGCTAAATATGTGGATATTGCTCATAATATGATTATTAGCAACCCTTTAGTTTTCCACAATTTTTGATGAAGCCCTACTAATATAAGTCTATTTGTAAAAACTGGAAATTTTAATCAAGCTAGCAAAAGGTGCACCAACTGTAGCTCATCCTATTCTTCGACCATAATAAGAGGGCCTTGATGGTTGATGTGGTGCATTGAGGCAAATTCTTATTCCTTAGATAGTTGTAAGTTTTAGAGGATCAATTATATCACAGAGCCTTGTTTTGCATCAACTTACATGTATTCAATGTTCCCTTAATAAATTCATCCTTGATTTCTTTCTATTGTCTAAGATGGAGATTCCAAGAGTAGTCAAGCCCCTAATTTTAATCATTGCTAGACTGTTTGAGAATGGATTCAAGATGGGTTCTTTAGCAGGATGGAAAATGACAGATTTTCCCTCACATGAGAGGCTCGTGGGATAACATTGCATTATTTTTCTATTGAAAATATTATATTGAGTATGAGCAACAATCCTCCCTAGTCACAATATCGTTATAGAGACACTAATACACTTGGAATAAATCTTAAATTGATTAAGTCCCTTATTGTGCATTTCAACATTTTTCTTTATGAACTATAATCCTTTGTAGGTTTTATGCAACTTTCAGAAAAGATTTGACAAACATTTTGGTGGAATTGTTTTTCTAAATAATGAATACTATATGTTTATTGAGATGATCGATCCTTCTTTCTTTTTGTAATATCTTCGGGGGTGATTGAGGATGGAGTGATCTGTGCCTAATCTACGGTAAGGTGGAACTTGGTTGTTCCCTTTCCATTGCGGCTGTGTTACAAACCAATTTACTCACTGAGGTTTTATTCCTACTATTCTTCTAAACTCAGGGTATGTTGTTCCGTGTATATTTGTGCTCCAATGTCAAGGAAATGATAATAAGGATTTTCAACTTCAATGATAGAATGATGCTTATAAAGTTGTTAATCACACTCTCCGTTTTTTAAATGATTGTGCTCTGTAGTGAGGAAAATGGCCACTCAAAGGATGTATTAGTTTCTATAAAAAGTCACCAGCATTTGCAAGTTTTCCTCTGATTGATGAGCTTAAGGTGTGTCTGTAAGAGGTATGAAAGCATTTTTCCATACTGTTGCAATGATGATGCCTTGGGTTTACTCACAAAAACAATGCTTGAAATGGGTTGATGAAAAGTAGGTTTGATGTTTGGGATGTGCTCTTAAGTTTAGGATTGCTTGAGTCATGGATTGTTATGATTGGTAGGATATGCACTTACTCTGTTTCCATTCCCTCGACCTATTAGGTTTTCTTAGTTCCTGGAAAAGTTAATCCCGCTCTATCTCATTGAATGCAACTTGTGTTTCTAGTTGCTCTAAGTCCCTAAGGGGGAGAAACTCTGAAGGAGAGTTTGGTTGTTGAACTTCTTAAGAACTGGTCACTGTACACCACCAAAAAGACCTAACTTTGAGATAGTTTAAGTAGCTATGACAGATTATGCTGGGATTCCTTTGAGGTATAGGAGCTTTTCTTAGTCGTGCCAAGGTTTCACTGTGATGTTAGGAAAAAACCATTTGTTCATAAGGCCTGCAAAAGTCTTAAGAATGTTAATACTTCCCCAATCTACACAACGGAAAGCAGAAAGCAGAGAAGAGAAGTAAAGTCTTACGAATGTTAAGAATTTCGCGATCCGCACAATGGAAAGCAAAAAACAAAGAAGAGAAGTAAAGTATTACGAATGTTAATACTTCCGTGATCCGTGATACACATAGTGGAAAGCAGAAAGCGGAGAATAGAAGTAAATTCTTAAGAATATTAAGAATTTCGTGATCCGCACAGTGGAAAGCAGAAAGCAGAGAGGAGAAGTAAAGTATTACGAATGTTAAGACTTCCGCGATCCGTGATTGACACAGTGAAAAGCGAAAAACGACGAAGAGAAGTAAAGTATTACAAATATGAAGACTTCCACGATCCGCGATCCACATGGCGGAAAGTGGAAAGTGGAGAAGAGAAGTAAAGTCTTAAGAACGTTAAGACTTTCACAATCTGGGATCCGCATAGTGAAAAGAGGAAAGCGGGGAAGAGAAGTGAAGTCTCAAGAATGTTAATATTTCTGCAATCTGCAATCTGCATAGCGAAAAATGGAAAGCGGAAAAGGAAAGGTTAAGTCATAATAATGTTAAGTTTTATGCAGTCCGCAATTCACATAGTGGGAAGCGGAAGTCAGAAAGCTAAGCTAGAGTTATGAGGAGAGTAAGTTTTCCGCGTTCTATGATCCACATAGAGAAATGCAAAAAATGTGAAAAGGAAAGTTAAGTCTTGAGAACGTTAAGATTTCCACGACTCATGATCTCCATAGTGGAAGGAGCAAAGCAGAAAAGGAAGGCTAAGTCTTAAGCGTGTTAATTTTTCCACAATCTGTGATCCTTTTAACGGAAGAGGAAAGGTTGACTCACAAGAACGTTAAGTTTCTATGATCTGCGAGACACATAGTGGAGTGTGGAAAGTGGAAAAGAAAGGTGAATTGGTACATGAGTGAAGATTTCGTGTGATCCGCTTAGCGGAATGACGAAAGTGGAAAGTGTTGGGCCAAATTAATGTCATTTCAATTCCATTGTAGTAATTGCTCAGCCATTTAATTTGTCAATTCGAGGTTCGTAGGCTTATGAAGCACATGCAAAATATATGCAGGACTGAAGCGAAATTAAACTAATCTAACCCCTCGTGAAACTAAGACTAATCTAATCTAACCCCCGTTAAGTTGAAACACGCAATTGCTAATCTAGTGCTGGAAGATGAAACACACGGCTGAAAGTAAATTGCATAAAAGAAAGACAACATATGAACAACAACAAGACAACACATGTGAGCTCACGCTGACAATCTTGAGCAATCTTAATTTACATAACAACAATCAATGACAAATCATGAAAGTATCAAAGCCAATATTATGAACAAAATCTAAGAATTCTCTTCTCCATATTACAAAGTCAAGACTAACTTCTACAATCTACTATTCTCTAAGATAATCTAAGATCTAAGATATTCTAAGATAATCTAGGATAATCTCCCATAACAAGTGAAGAGAGAGCACTCTCTTTTATACATGAACTTCTTTGAGAAGAAGATAACCATCTCATAATAAGAGATCCACTATTCACTCAACCACTCAACTACTTTTCTATTATTACAATATATGATCCCTTCAAATCCTCCACATATCTCTCACAAATTCTTCACATGTCTCTCAACCAAATCTTCATGATCTTCTCCTTGGAATATTCTTTGCATAAATATCTCCTTGAAATGGTGGAGGAGATATACGTGAAGTCTTTTCTTTGAATTAATCCTTCACATATTCCTACAGATTACAAAGCTCATCCATATTTGAGATATTAGTGAAAAACATCTTTAATTTCTAATATTTTAATCATACATTCACTTATAATACTAAAATAAATAAAGTGGAAATAATAATGTGAAACCCACATATATGTATGGAAATGGTATGATAAAAGGTTAATGGGACGATGAAATGTGAGGAATAGCAGAAGATAAAGTGGATGAATCTTCTCAAGAACTTTTGGAATCTAAACTTTGGCTTTGATTGATGAAGTCTTTTTAACAATGAATATTTCCAGGGTGTGAAATACATGAGTAACAACTGCCATTTCGTTATGGTTGGTTCTTGTGTTAACAACATTCATTTCGTCATTTGTTTTCTAGCTGCATAATAATTTAACCATGCACTCACTGAAGATGATAAGCTATTAATGTGCATAGAAAGCATCATTGTGCATAAGAAAGCCTTTCTCTTTATCTTTATGAATCATGCCAATATGTATATCAATGTGTATGAAGCAAAGTGCAATATAGGAGTTGTCGGAAAAGAAATGCTCGTGAATGGTAAATGAGATGAAAAATGGGTGATGGTGGTGAAAAGAATGGAATGATAGTAGTTAGTATTTATTGAATATAGTTCCCCCTCGCCAACTAATGTGGTTGCATGTCCTCATACAACCTAGCATGGGATATGAAATAAATGGAGCATGGTGAGGGAATTTTCCAAATTCTTCATTGCTAGCATGTAAGGAATTGCATGATTAAAGTTAGAAAACAACATACCCCCGCTTACCCAAAAAGTAGATGAATGATGCAATAGGAATATAGCTGATGTCGCTGGATCATAAAATGTGTCACTGCAACTGCGGATGTAACTGCTGGATCATGGGAAGTGAAGGAATCTGAACTGCTGCTGATGAATCATGGAGAATATGTAACAAATGGAGGATAAAAATGTAAATGTAAATGATGTTGCAGCTGTAACTATTGGAACTGCTGTAATGTGATGTGGACGAATCTGAACTACTGTTGATAAATAATGGAAAATGTGGAAGGCAGAAAGTGGAACTATGGTACACTCATAGATTTGAAGTCATGTTTTTGCAACTGCTAATGGAGTCATGGGAAAGAATGTATAGTCTTCACCTGCTACAAAACCCAGTGGTATAGTTCTAATCATTCAAATATATGTGTTGAGGTCGAGCATGAAGAGAAATCATTGGATTACTGGCCATTATGAATGTCGTTAACCAATGCGAGGAAACTCACCAGTGATGTCAATGAGTACCAAGGTACCCAAGTACATCTTGCAAAGTGCGAATAGATGTGCTGATGTCGAGCCACTTGCAAGATCTAACGATCAAGGGACATTGATGAATTCCCATGATTGTCAGCGAGAGAACCTACCATTAAGGCATGCAAGCCTTCAGGTACTTAATATGAACTCTAGTCTATATCCCAAATAAGGCGCTGAGGTTGATGGGACAAGACTTGTTGAAAGGTGGGCCTTAAGGAATCCCACATCACTCAATGCGAGTTGGTACAAAAATATTAGTAGGACTATCAGTGAAAAGATCTCATAGTCAAGCAGTGGATATGGCAAGGCCATGTATTCATGGAAAGGGAGATGGTTTTATTCAAAAGGAAAATTAAAAAGGAAAAAGAGGGCAAGATGAACTGAAAAATATAAAGGGATGTATCCAACTCATAAAGATAGGTATGTGTCAAGTCATGATAGATAAAGCAATGGAAAGTGGACTTCAAGACATGGATGATGAAGGTGCTCTGAAGAAGATATATGGATAAACAATCATGACGCAAGTTTATGGATGGTTTCTGTGTAACAACCAACGTTATGATGTTTATGAGCAAACATCATGAGTAACAAATCCTTCAGGCTATTTATCAAAGCATGTTTCTAAATTTTTTTGTGTTTCTTTAAAAAATCACTTTAGCAGCAAAATGCGACTGTCTCTGAAACCTGGAAAAAAAAAATTAGTACAAAATCCTGCATGAAAAATTATTAGTGAATATGTATTGAATATAGTTCTCCCTCCCCAACTGATCTGGTTGCATGTCCTCATGAAACCTAGCATAAAACTTGTGAGAAGTTCGTAAAAGAAAACATATCATGCGAAAAAAAGTACATAAGCTGCAAAGAAAATTACCTGTTTCCCATGCTAGTTTCATTTGTGATTATTGNTGCAAAATGTAAAACAAAAGAAATAATTTTTATAATTTTGTATATTTTTCTTGTTTTTGTTTTATTTTTACAACACACCAAAATAAAATAAAATAAAAGTAATGGCAAAAACACTCAAAATTAAATTTACCCAATCATAGTTGTAACAACGCAGCCAGCTGCGACACACAATAGCGACATCGAGCTGCAACAACCATCGATAGCTGCCCCATATCGATTTGCTTCTCACCTTCCTCCTTTTCGTGGTGTTAATACCGGTCCAATTGCTTCTGGGATTATAATATTTTCATTTGATGCTTACGGGCTTTGTTCAGCCTTTTTCTGTTATTTGTTGAGCCTTTCCTTTGTTCATCTCTTTTTCTGAGCTTTGTTCAGCCTTTGTTCAGCCTTTTTTTGTTCTTTGTTCATCATTTTCTTTGTTCAGCGTTTGTTCAACCTTCACAAAACTATGTTCATCCTTCACAAAACTATGTTCAGCCTTTATTGTCACAGCAATGGAGTTTACTCTTTCACTTGCTTGGAACTGGTCGCAACAGTAAATATAGAAAATAACCTCTCGAATAACTAGCCGTATATCACAAACTGTGGCTTTGTTTGGCGATTTCCTCAGTAGTCAAGTAAAGGAGGATGTTACGCACAAAACCCATGTCTCTAATTTTCAAGATTCGTTTCCATATGCCCGTAAATAGAGAAGCGAATCAAGGTGTCCTATGTGGCATTTTTTTTTTTATGGTTAAGGCTATAACAGCCATTTGCAGGCCATTTGTTGCAGATTTATTCAATTCCTTTCTGTTTTAGATGGAGCCACAATACTCACCTAACTACCGAGGCCTAGGAAATTAATGATCGATTTATTTGTTGCGTGTATTTCTCCATGATTGAGATCTTTTCACAACTATCAATGAAAGGAGCGCGTTATCATTTGGTCAAGATGCTTGTCAAGATGGACGAGAGATAACAGGTGCGATGGATAATAGGTGTTGGGAAGATCAGAGGCATGCAATCTTGAAGCTTGGGATTCAAGTGATTAAATTATTCCATGCGGCCATGATTTGTTGCAGGTTTAAATTGAAGGAAAGTCATGGTGGAAGAAGCAATTCTGAGTGAGGACATCTCGTAATGTAATCAAATCTTTTTTAAGTTTCAGCGTGGAAAATCTCAATTCACTCTCATTTGGCATTAAATTGCAGACCATGTATTTTATGTTTTACAAAATCAAAGGATGGTTGTGACTAGATTTAGATTCAAGGACAAAGACAAATAGATGGCTACGAATCCAAAATGTTGGGCCGGCATAGACTACCTGAGAGTGTTTTGGTAATAACTTCTTTGTTTCACGCCCGATTTGAATGATTCCAAAGCCAAAAGAAATTGGATTCATAGGGATACTTCTAGTGTAAATAGGTTTTAAAAATTCTATGATATGGTATGCCATATAATTTGAATAACAGCCTGAAGCTTAATGTTGTTTGTGAGTTTCAGCTTAGACCAACAGTCACTATTTTGAGTACAACTTTTTCACTGAAAGATGGATTGATGTGATTCCAATTGGAGATGAAAATAGATTCATCTAAGTATATTCAATAGAAACAGGTTTTGAAAACAAGAATAAATGATGGGTCAAATATTCCAATGAACAGATGAGAAAGGCGAGTTTTTAGAGTGCAGATTTAGGATAGGTAGTTAGTATTTTGGGCATATCTCTTTCGTACGATATCGAAATTGAATGATTCAAATTGTATTGTAAACTAGATTGATAGAAGAGTATGCATTAGAAACAGGTTTTTAGAATTCATCCATTAGGTCTCCCAAAGTGTGACTGTCCCAACTATGTTCTTGAGGTGCCTACTCCACCCCCATTCAATATTTTGACCATATCTTTTTCGTTTTAGAACCAAATTGAAGAATTAAAATTGGATTGAAAACTAGAATTAAAGGTGTCCCTTGGATAGAGATAGGTTTTCAAAATAATCCCCTATGGTCTCTAAAAATAGGACTATCTCAACTGTGTTTCAGTGAATTTTAACGAGCCAAAATGCCCCCCCGCCCCAAAATGCAATAGATGAAACATAGCTTCCACACAACGATAAGAATGGTTGCACATGTCTATAATGATATATATATTTTTCATGGAATACATCCACATATCCTCAAGCAATTCGTACCTATAATGACTTACACGGTGTGTTGCAGCCACAGCTGCAACTCCTAAAAATGATATGATTTTTGAAATAAAACCTGTGTAATTTTGTGGTTGTATAAATGGTTTGGCAGAGTTAATTTTTAGAAAGCTACATGATGAAGGATGAAGGAAAAAATATGGCTGCGACTCCAATCGACGAGAAGCTTACATGCATGATGTTGTGTTCCGGCTGCTGTGTTTCAGCTGTTGTTTTGTTTCAGCTTGGAGTTGCGTTGTTCAGCTTTGAGTTGTAGCTATTATAATTTCAGTTGTTTCAAGTTTAGAATGAATTTTTCACATGAATTTGCATGCTATTTTTATTTTACAAGTTGGAAAATCTTTTAGCAAATGGAAATAATGATTTGCAAAATAAAGATGAAATCGATTTGCAAACATTAATTTATTATTTCCTTGTGTTTCAGCAATAGCTATTACAGCTTATGTATTTCAGCTAGAAAAAATTTCATCTTATGTGTTTCAGCTATAGCTGTTACAACTTAATTTGTAAATAAAAAAAAACAATTATGAGCAAATGGAACAAATTGGAGACGAAAAATATATTAGGCAAAAAACATTCCATTCGTCAACAATAACAATTCTTCCTGAAATCAATTTAGTCATCCTATTTTTGATCCTCGCGATCCCACGAAACAAGGAGGAGAGAATACTTATTCTGGGTGAAAGCAAAGACTGGAAATAAAATCCTACCTACTCTATGCTAATTGGGAATTAGAATATAGTTACATGTAATCAAATAGCCAGTGTAGCCATACACACAATAGTAATAGGGATATATTATCTTTCAATTCCATGAATGGACAATGACAATATACAAAGATGAACGAATGTAATTGTTGTGGCTATGATCTAACTAAATAAAAAGAAAAACTAAATTGTTCTAACCTCATACTTGCTTGAAACCATTGTTCGATAGGGATTTTGAATGCATAGTTATCACTCCTCATATCATGCTACAACTCCTCATGGTCCTCCTCGATCTCCTGTTCGCATGATTGTTTGTCCTCAAATGTGCAGGATTCTTCGTATGCTGATTCCTTGTTCGTTGCTAGAGGAGTTATTAAGCTCTCGACTGCTTTCAGGATCTCTTCTTCGTGAGAAGAAGAGATCCCTACTTTTGCAAGGATCTAAGTGAGCTGTTCCAAGCTTAAACTAATTGTTAAATCATTTTGAAAAAGGGATTCTTACAACACCCAAATCTAAATGAAAATTTTAAATAAACAGTCTTGCTTAAACAAATTAAAAACAATATGTACAAAAAACAATTACTCTTCACAGTTGCAAAAAAAACACACTTGTTGAAATTGAAATTCACGCTTGCAGAATTGAAACACTCATTGCAGAAATTGAAATTCACTCATTACAGAAATTAAAATTCACACTCTAGTGTAGGCTTGCAAAAAAATCAAACTAAATTTCAATCCATCGTGCTTCCTCGACAACGGTGCCAAAATGTTGAGCCGAATTAATGTGGTTTTAATTCCATTGTAGTAATTGCCTAGCCATTTAATTTGTCGATCCGAGGTTCATAGGCTTACGAAGCATATGCAAAGTATATGTAGGACTGAAGTGAAATTAAACTAATCTAACCCCCTGTGAAACTAAGACTAATCTGATCTAACCCCCCTTAAGTTCAAACACGTAATTGCTTATCTAATACTGGAAGATGAAACACACGGCTGAAAATAAATTTCATAAAAGAAAGAAAACATATTAAGAGCAACAAGACAGCACATGTGAGTTCACATTAACAATCAAGCAATCTTAATTTACATCACAAGAATCAATGACAAATCATGAAAGCAACAAAGCCAATATTATGAACAAAATCTAAGAATTCTCTTCTCCATATTACAAAGTCAAGACTAACTTCTACAATCTACTATTCTCTAAGATAATCAAAGATCTAAGATATTCTAAGATAATGTAGGATAATATTCCATAACAAATGAAGAGAGAGCACTCTCTTTTATACATGAACTTCTTTGAGAAAAAGATAACCATCTCATACTGAGAGATCCACTATTCACTCAACCACTCAACTACTTTCCTATTATTACAAGATATGATCCCTTCAAATCCTCCACATATCTCTCACAAATTCTCCACATGTCTCTCAACCAAATCTTCATGATCTTCTCCTTGGAATATTCTTTGCATAACTATCTCCTTGAAATGGCGAAGGAGATATACGTGAAGTCTTTTCTTTGAATTAATTCTTCACATATTCCTACACATTACAAAGCTCATCGTTATTTGAGATATTAGTGAACAACATGTTTAATTTATAATATTTTAATCATAGATTCACTTATAATACTAAAATAAATAAAGTGGAAATAATAATGTGAAACCCACATATATGTATGGAAATGGTATGATAAAAGGTTAATGGGACGATGAAATGTGAAGAATAGTGGAAGATAAAGTGGATGGAAAAGTGACATTTCTGAGTCCCAACAAAAAGGAGGGGATCAAAGGATCCCATCGCATGATAAGATTCTGATCCTTGTAGTTCGCAGTGGAAGGAGGAAGGGCGGAATGTGGAAAGAAAAAACTCAGAAAGGTCAGTTTTAGGGTGGAAACGACCTTCTGAGTGCCGAAGTGGATTTAAGTATGGGAGTTAATGTTGGTTATTTTATTTTATATCTAAAGGTTGCATGTTTATAAAGGTTATAGCCAAAATTCCCCTTGAAATAAATTATACTTGAAAAGAAAAATTCTTTACGCATTTTTAACAGGTTATTGTGGTATGTTACATATGGTATCAGAGCCACAGGTTCAACCCTGTCGCCTTTTGGGAACACCTAGTTCCGCAGCATTATGAATAGATTTTGTTCTAACCTTGACATGTGCATTTGGAATGTTTTGTGTACAAAAAGGGGATAGTTCTGTAACAGCTTACAATGATGGCCTCACAAAATGATCATGAGGATCTACCTGAAAAAGATACGCCAGTACCTCCCCCAACGCAACCAAAACCAGAGCATTCTGAAGCTAACAAGGTACTTGAAACCATGAAGAATATGATAGTGGAATTGCAAAGCTTTAAAGCAAAAAATGAACAACTGAAAAGGGCTCAAGAAAAACAACAAGAGCTCAATGAGATATTATTGCAAAGATTGCATGAGAGGAAAAATTGGGAAAAAACACCAACAGAAGTAGGGAGGAACCCGAAAGTAGGGGACAATGCTAAAAGAAAAGAAAGTTCCTCCCAGGAAGCTCAAAAATATGGGAATCAAACTCAGAGAGTCGGGAAGAGAAAGGTAGACCACGTGGAAGGAGAATTCAAGAAAATTAAACCCACCAGTTTTGATGGGGAATCAAGTACTGGAGAAGAGGCGGAACCTTGGTTGCTAGATATTAAAATATACTTTAAGATATACAACTACTTGAGCAACATGAAGGTAAGGATGGAAGTCTACAACCTGAAAGGATAGGCCAGTATCTAGTTAAATGACCTAAATATTTTCCATAGATTAAAGGAAAATAACTTGGAATGGTCATAGTTTAAGAAAATATTCAAGTCACAGTATCTATCAGAAAGCTATTGTGAAAGGAAGACCAAGGAATTATATGAATTGAAACTGGTTTAGATGACCATGGAGGAACTCATCAATAAATTTCTGGAATTGCTACGTTTCATGCCATACATTAAAGAAGAAAAGGTAAAAATCCAATGATTCCTATTCTGCTTACGATAGTCCTACAAAGATCAGATTGAATTTGATAATCCCAAGACTCTAGATGAAGTGTTAAAAAAATAAAGACTATGTTTTGAGCAGTATAAATAAATGAATGACCTATCCAAATCCTGGAAGGATAAGAAGTTGAAGGGTTTAACCGGTGGAACAAGTGCTTCCAGCTACCACCCTTCAAGAACATGCCAAGGAATCCTCAATGAAATTCCTAAAATAGAGATGGGCAGTTTCAACATAAGGATAATAAAAATGTTCAACTTGGACCTAAAGGGGCTACTGGAACCCCTATGGAACCTCTAAAGTGTTGGGAATGCGAAGGTCCCCACGTATGAAGGAATTTGCCACTCCTTGATGAATCCAACAATATTGTATACAACCTGCAAGATGCTTCCACTATGGGAGATTGGAAAAAGTTTCCACCAGATTAATGCATCTCTTGAAGATCGACAAGAATATCATTACTCTGCAATCACAGAGATTGAAGGTACTATTTCTAACCAAAATCTCTCTATCTTAATTGATCGAGGAGCTACTTTAAGTTACATCACTCCAAAAATTATGGAGAATTGTCATCTCACCAAGGTAAGGCATGCAAGGCCTTGTTCAGTCCAACTGTCCACTGTAGCAAAAAGGAAGGTAGCATAGTTTGTTGCAAATTGTGAAATTTCAATACAGGATCATGTAACTAGGATCAATTTGAATGTGTTTCCTCTAGGGTCTTATGATATGATTATTGGCACGTATTGCTTAGAAAAGTATAATGTAGTACTAAATTGATTTGATAAAACCTTTACTTATGTAGCTGAAGATAAGATTGTTAGGAAGGTAAATGGTTTTAGTAAGCTTATTTCTTTAAGACATATATATGCCTTGCAATTAAGGAAGTGTTTGAGGAAGGGTTGTAATCTCTATGTTGTAAAGAGTGTTGACCTCCTCCTTAGTGAAAACCCAACACCTATAAGGGACCACCCAGTATTAAGTGAATTCATGAATGTTTTTCAAGAGGAGATACCTAGACTTCCCACTCCACGAGAAATAGATTTCTCCATTGAATTCATGCCTAGGTATTCTCTAGCATCCAAAGTACCTTATCGAATGAGTATCCCTGAGTTAATAGAATTAAAAATCCAGTTACAAGAACTACTAGATAGGGGTTATATCATGCCTAGTGTACCACCTTGGGGAGCCCCATTTTTGTTTTTTCAGAAGAAGTATGGGACTTTAAGATTGTGCATAGACTATAGACAGTTAAATAAAGTGACCATAAAAAACAAGTATCTCCTTCCTCAAATAAATGATTTGTTTGATCAAGTATGGGGAGAAAGAGTCTTCTCCAAGTTGGATTTGCGATCTTGTTTCCACCAGATAAGCATTAAGGAAGAAGATGTCAACAAAACATCCTATAGAACCCGATATGGGCATTATGAATTTGTAGTAATCCCTTTTTGCTTGACCAATGACCCTGCCACATTTATGTGTCTATTGAATAACATCTTTAACAAGATTTTGGATCAGTTCGTGTTAATTTTCATGGATGCTATCTTGATCTACTCAAGGGCAGAAGAAGAACATCAACAACACATGAGAATCGTGCTATAAACCCTCGAATACCACCAGCTATATGATAAGTTTGAGAAGTGTGAATTCTTCAAGAAATAAATTCAGTACTTAGGACATGCCATCTCTGAAAGAGAGATTGCGGTAGATCCACAGAAGATAAAATAAATTATGGAATGGTCTCTCTCACATACCCCAATTTTGTAAATTTTTTTTTATGTTATTTGATACTATTTGAGGACAATATGTTAAATGTAACATCCCTCCTGAGTGCCTTGGATATTTTGTATTTCAAATACATTGTACTTGCTTCTGGGTGAGGATCTCAAGGCCAAGGCCCCACCAGAAGAAAGCTGAAAGTTTGGCAATTATTTTTCTAAATAATAAAACTGCAAGAGAACCACTAGGTTGAATAACGAGTGGTATGGGAGCTGTAATATTTTCCTTCCCTACAAAACCCAAAATAGGAAAGCGTAAGTGAAAGAAAACCCTAAATCGGTTACGTAAAAAAATTAAAAAAATGCAAGAGGGCTGATAACCACACTTGCGGTAGGAACTAGGTTGGTGGATGGACTTCCACTAAGGGATCGGAAAGGGTGTGATAAAAGAAAATATGATATAAATTATATCATAAGGGCAAGAGAATGATAATTTAAGTCTTCATAAAAAGGACAAGTATTATCATTGGAAAATCGATCTATAAGTAAAATGACAATAGGGAGATGATATAAAGTATATCATAATGGTAAAATTTAGTCTTTATAAAAGACAAAGTATTTTATTGTTGAAATATTCTCATAAAAAAGAATAAGAGACGTGAATGAATAATTATCATTATTTATAATGGGGAAGAGAAGGATTAACTCTTCCCGATTTTTAAGATGCTCTCTTTTTTCTCTCCGTACTTTAATTCTTGGCTTAATTGAAGGTTCAGCTTGAATGAGGGATATAAATCCTCACTGAACCCTCACAGCTGTAAATAACGTTTAGGGCATGAAACGGTTGCTGGAATCGTGGCCTAAAATTCTACCCAACCGTTACAGCACTGATTTAGGGATTGGCGGGGTGATAGGGAGGGGATGGTCTCACCCAATTAATGATTAAATTATATTTAAAAGGAGGGCGTAACCACCTATCCGGGGGGTGTGGTGAGATAACGCCCAAAGGAAAAACATTCTGCTCGCTACCTACCTCGATCTGCACTGAGTACTGGTTATTTTTTTATTAATGAATTTTTCCAAACTGAAGCAAGGAGCCCGCATTCTCATCCGGGCGTTCCTTTGGGTTGTGAGATTCTTTCTCTCAATGGACGGTGATCACCCATCATGGTGGGAGTTGCAGGAATGCTCCCAATTGGAGAATCCAAGGGGAAGAAGAACATGTCTGTCTTTTGGTCGAATTGCGAATGGGCGAACACTGCCAGGATCGCGCTCTGGTTTTTCCTTTCTCTGCCCTATCTCCGACTCGTAAGTATTGTCTACCTTCTTGTTTTTAGAACTCTCCACGATTTGGAATATGGAAGGATATTTATTTCATGCTTCATGTGTGTTGCACCTAACCTGGAACATTGACCTCGAAAGGGTGTGATTTCACCTGATCACTGCTAGCTGCTATGCTTTGGTTTCCTTATACAATTTCAGAAAATATGGCTATTTGATTTTATTTGTTGGTTTAAAACCGTGTGAGTTCACGGCCTCCTTTAAGTGACACCACATACAAAACCCTCAGCGTTCGGGTGGCTATCTGTTTTTAATGCGATCAAATTTGAATCTCTCAGCGTGAGGGTGACTGTTTGCATTCTGAACCTAGATAGTAGTTCACTGTTTTTTTTAAATTGATAAACAATCGATTCTCCTAGCACTAGGGTGATTCTCTGCGTGTGGACCCAGATAGAGGTTCACTCCCCTTTTATTGATAATTATTTCACATATAGTCATTGGATGAATATCGGCATAGAAACCGTTCCCTTGCCCATCTATGAGCTCGGCAAGCTTTCACGACTGGTTTAAGGCTGAGCCCTTATGGGTGTGTCGTCTAGCTCAGCAGTTTTACTTTAAAAAGGGTTATACTCTATGGAGATCTTAATACCCCGGTAATCCACGTGATCCACCACCTTGGAATCTAATCCATGTTCTCCATGTTCCATTCCATCGGTGTTACCAGATCCCTGTAAGCACAAGTGCGGCCCCCGGTTGTTAAGCACGATTTTCCTGCCTGTTCGCCTTCTAGGAGTGAAGGGAAATAAAAACAAAAAAAAGAACATATCTTCTGTCTCATGTTCAACTGGCACCAAAGAAGAAGGCGAGTCTGTTCTTATCTACCCTAAAAAGAATTGTGGTTACAGCATACACATATTAGTTGTTTATTTTGAAGGCGATTAAGGAACATCCTGTTTACCGCCCTATTTTTCGAATATAATAGGAGACCTGTTTTGAGTTGTTAAAATGCCCCACTTGTGGATAGTGTGGGATAGTATTTCAGATAGGCTCCCGCAGGAGGAGACCACGATTGAAACAACAAAAATAAATGTATGGTATCACTTTGATCTGCATAATTTTTAATGAAATAAATGTCATGGGCCGATGACACTTTTTGTGGACGTAACCCCAAGGTTGGGGTGAACCACGTACATTGGGTCTTTCTTTGTGTGCCGTGGATGTCTATATTTGCATGTATCGTGGTCTGTGCCTTAATGTGTTTTGAGTATACAATATTTCTGCAATATGTGTAGACTGTTCTTTTGGTTGGTCATGTTGTTAATTATATACTACCTTGCAAGGTCTAACGCTGGCACGGTGACCTGTGGAAGTCATAACAACAATGAAATTTTATGTATAAATCCTGTAAAGTGTTCAATTAATGTATAGTTACTTTCAGCAGGATGATATTAAAAGTACGCCCTCTTATGCCAACATTAGAATTAAATGTTGAAAGTTTTCCTATTAACCAGAATATTGATAAGCTATAAGTGAGCTCAAGACTTATGATGAGCTTTAAAGGTGCGGCATGGTGTTATATATAGCGTTAAATTTGACAGCGTGATATTTGCAAACTTTATATGCATGCATTGTGTTATCGCTTAATAATCTGACATCTGTGAATAGGGATTTTATATGCCCTCTACTATTTAGCATCCGAAAATTGATAAGGCTGAATTTACAAAATTGATATCATAGATATGTAAGCGTTGGGTAGCCGCTAAATATTAAAATTCACACTTACTTATAGGTGCCGTGAATTGCAAATAAGGTGGTCTGTGCCTCTGCGATTTCACGCCTGAAAATGATGTGGAATGTGCTTCTTATCTAGAATTGATGATGTCTGTAGGTTATGTTCGTTTTTCGTAACCTGAGCGTTTTAGGTTAAGCCTAAGATTCGGATTTTTTTTATATGCCTATGTTACAAATTAGTAAAGATTTTAGAAAGTATGTTTTGTGCTGGCACGCCTGTTTTTATTTTATTTTCACTTGTGTGGGTGATTATAATCCAACTGGTTCTTATATCATATGCATGCGATGAGACTTGTGATGACGGTGTGTACTTACTTTACTAATCCATATAATCACGCAACATGCTTGGGCTTCCCAATTACATTATGGTACTAAGTTGGTATGCGTATTGCATAGCTAGGATTATTGTATTTTGTGGGAAATCTTATTCTATTATTGAGACCTTCGATAAGTGTACATATTATATGTGTATGGGTATAGATCCTTGGAGACATATACTTGATTCCACCATTTTGGCGAATAAGATCTTGAAATAGATTTGTGTATATTAGCTGGATTTTTAATCAAGAAATACTTTGATTGCATCTGAATTTGGAGTGAGTAGTTTCAGAGGATGTATAAGATTGGCACAGTTAGGACAAGTCGTTTCTTTGACATGGACACCTCTGTCTAGTTATGGGCATGCTACATCTCTACTGAAAATCAAACCTTTTCAACCACAGATCTTAGGATGTCACTAAGATTTGTATTTGCACCATAAATATGTATTACAGCATAACTTCAAGGTAAGGCCTCCCTTGGAGAATCACTAATCTAAAGAAAGATGATACTGCATGAAAGTTTCTGCCATAGCCTTAGGACTTATGTATATGTGTGTCTTAAGTCATGAAAGGATTACTTAATCGTATGTATAAGCTTGCCTGGCTTATGTTATAAACATTGATCTCGACATAGTGGATGCAATTTGCATGTTCGGCTTTTTGTAGAGAAGAATGAATTTTGATTTGTCAAAAGACTGTTTTACAATATGTGTAGTTTGACTTGTTGAACATGTTCCATTGAAACGACTTTTAAAAATCTGCCACTAACAGGATAGAATCTTTTTGCAGTAACATTGAAGTATACTTGTTGTACTTTTCACACATAACTGTTTTTGGGGTATGAGGGGTACATTACATATGGTTTCAGAGCCAAGTTGAAACACTTGGGCAAATTGGGCTCAAAACGCTCCTACATGTCTTACTTTAGAACTACATGTTTACTGACCTTGGAGTTGTGTAGGGGAGGCTGGAACATTAGCTCAAAATCACAACGAAGATGACCCTATACCTTGACAGTACTAAGTGAGACCCGAGGTTGTAAGTACACAGGTATCCGGTTATTGATCGCTCACTTACGAATATGTTTGCAAATAGCTAAGATGATTGCTTCGTCTTTATTTTTGAGTGGCACCAATAAAATTTACTGAAGTATAGAGGTCTTCCTGGTCAAGCTCATGGTCAACGAAAGTACCATAGGAGTTCTATTAAAATATTAATATGGAAATTGAGGATTCATAGTTTTGCATATGTGTATGTACTGTAATTTTGCTTCAGTTCATAAATATGGATCTGGTTATGATTATATTCTAAGATTTTTGCTTGAGTTTTCTTATGCACCTAGAATTTTAATATACATCAGGGCATGAGTATGTTCTGTGATTCTTGTGTGTTTTTCCATATGCTTTCAAGACCTCTTTATGCTATCGATTAAGAGATTGTTAAATATGCATCCAAGTATGAGTACGCTTCGGCGATTATATTATAGCATGCATTAGAGTATGGATTGGTTATGAGACTTAGATTTCCATGGTTGTATGAAATTGCAAGGATAGATCTGATCATAGGAAATTAATCCTGTTAGACCTGATGCTTGTATATATTTGCATGAATAGATCCAAGGGATTGTATGTGTTCCAAGTATAGATCTCATGTATGGGAATTTCGATCTCGTGGTGGTATGAGTTTGCAAAGACAGACCTGTTTACAAATTGAATTCTGTGAAGATCTAATGGTTGTATGTATGGGCGTGGCCTCGACCTTGTTGTGTGTTTGATTAGGTAAGGTTAATGCATGAGTCATGAATGGAATGCCTCCTATTTCCTTAATTTTGGAATTACTGCTGATATGTGTAATCCATTAACCTTGTGGTTGAGTATTTGAGATCGAAAATCCTCATTTAGCTTCCCAATTCAATCAGGTATCAATTATGAATTTGTTGCTGAAATTTTATTAAATGGAATTTGATTCTTGGTAAGTTTCTTTTTGATACTTAATATCCTCCCTTGCGACCTGAATACCAAAGATCTGATTAAATGCTTAAAGAATGTTGACACATTCTCGACAACGACAGTAAAATGAAGGTTTGAAAGTTGTTAAACGATTGTGTTTTGTGGGTATAAATTCATTGATAGAGGTTTTTTAAGTTTTTTGCTTTAAAACTTATTGCTTGTTCAGTAAAGTAACAAATATGAATACAAGACAAGCCGTATCACCTTTTGAATCCTGACATTGTTGGATTGAGCATTGAAAATCCTTAAAGAGACAGATTGGCGAGTGTACTTCTTGATCTAAGTTGATCTTGCTAGAGATATTTTGGATATTGGTGAATGATGTTTTTTTATAGCTACAAGTACCAGCGTCGTGATTGCTAAGTAGATAAATTCTTAGAGTCATGCTCTTATATTGTGAATGATCTGGGAATTAGGTCCTTGTGCTTGGATTTGAGTTGACCTTGAACTGTCTTGTGTTTTGATGGTACCTTCATCTTGGGGTACT
>LPNX010072667.1:36062-49985 GCA_001517045.1 Pseudotsuga menziesii | reverse complement strand
TCGGACTCGTAAGTATTGTCTACCTTCTTGTTTTTAGAACTCTCCACGATTTGGAATCTGGAAGGATATTTCTTTCATGCTTCATGTGTGTTGCACCTAACCTAGAACATTGACCTCAAAAGGGCGTGATTTCACCTGATCACTGCTAGCTGCTATGCTTTGGTTTCCTTATACAATTTCAGAAAATATGGCTGTTTGATTTTATTTGTTGGTTTAAAACCGTGTGAGTTCATGGCCTCCTTTAAGTGACACCACATACAAAACCCTCAGCGTTCGGGTGGCTATCTATTTTTAATGCGATCAAATTTGAATCTCTCAGCGTGAGGGTGACTGTTTGCATTCTGAACCTAGATAGTAGTTCACTGTTTTTTTTAAATTGATAAACAATCGATTCTCCTAGCAGTAGGGTGATTATCTGCGTGTGGACCCAGATAGAGGTTCACTCCCCTTTTATTGATAATTATTTCACATCTAGTCATTGGATGAATATCGGCATAGAAATCGTTCCCTTGCCCATCTATGAGCTCGGCAAGCTTTCACGACTGGTTTAAGGCTGAGCCCTTATGGGTGTGTCGTCTAGCTCAGTAGTTTTACTTTAAAAATGGTTATACTCTATGGAGATCTTAATACCCCGGTAATCCACGTGATCCACCACCTTGGAATCTAATCCATGTTCTCCATGTTCCATTCCATCGGTGTTACCAGATCCCTGTAAGCACAAGTGCGGCCCGCGGTTGTTAAGCACGATTTTCCTGCCTGTTCGCCTTCTAGGAGTGAAGGGAAATAAAAACAAAAAAAAAGAACATATCTTTTGTCTCATGTTCGACCGGCACCAAATAAGAAGGCGAGTCTGTTCTTATCTACCCTAAAAAGAATTGTGGTTACAGCATACACATATTAGTTGTTTATTTTGAAGGCGATTAAGGAACATCCTGTTTACCGCCCTATTTTTTGAATATAATAGGAGACCTGTTTTGAGTTGTTAAAATGCCCCACTTGTGGATAGTGTGGGATAGTATTTCAGATAGGCTCCCACAGGAGGAGACCACGATTGAAACAACAAAAAGAAATGTATGGTATCACTTTGATCTGCATAATTTTTAATGAAATAAATGTCATGGGCCGATGACACTTTTTGTGGACGTAACCCCAAGGTTGGGGTGAACCACGTACATTGGGTCTTTCTTTGTGTGCCGTGGATGTCTATATTTGCATGTATCGTGGTCTGTTCCTTAATGTGTTTTGAGTATACAATATTTATGCAATATGTGTAGACTGTTCTTTTGGTTGGTCATGTTGTTAATTATATACTACCTTGCAAGGTCTAACGTTGACACGGTGACCTATGGAAGTCATAACAACAATGAAATTTTATGTATAAATCCTGTAAAGTGTTCAATTAATGTATAGTTGCTTTCAGCAGGATGATATTAAAAGTACGCCCTCTTATGCCAACATTAGAATTAAATGTTGAAAGTTTTCCTATTAACCAGAATATTGATAAGCTATAAGTGAGCTCAAGACTTATGATGAGCTTTAAAGGTGCGGCATGGTGTTATATATAGCGTTAAATTTGATAGCGTGATATTTGCAAACTTTATATGCATGCATTGTGTTACCGCTTAATAATCTGACATCTGTGAATAGGGATTTTATATGCCCTCTACTATTTAGCATCTGAAAATTGATAAGGCTGAATTTACAAAATTGATATCATAGATATGTAAGCGTTGGGTAGCCACTAAATATTAAAATTCACACTTACTTATAGGTGCCGTGAATTGCAAATAAGGTGGTCTGTGCCTCTGCGATTTCACGCCTGAAAATGATGTGGAATGTGCTTCTTATCTAGAATTGATGATGTCTGTAGGTTATGTTCGTTTTTCGTAACCTGAGCGTTTTAGGTTAAGCCTAAGATTCGGATTTTTTTTATATGCCTATGGTACAAATCAGTAAATATTTTAGAAAGTATGTTTTGTGCTGGCACGCCTGTTTTTATTTTATTTTCACTTGTGTGGGTGATTATAATCCAACTGGTTCTTATATCATATGCATGCGATGAGACTTGTGATGACGGTGTGTACGTACTTTNTTTCACTTGTGTGGGTGATTATAATCCAACTGGTTCTTATATCATATGCATGCGATGAGACTTGTGATGACGGTGTGTACTTACTTTACTAATCCATATAATCATGCAACATGCTTGGGCTTCCCAATTACATTATGGTACTAAGTTGGTATGCGTATTGCATAGCTAGGATTATTGTATTTTGTGCGAAATCTNTTTTGTGGGAAATCTTATTCTATTATTGAGACCTTCGATAAGTGTACATATTATATGTGTATGGGTATAGATCCTTGGAGACATATACTTGATTCCACCATTTCGGTGAATAAGANAAGTGTACATATTATATGTGTATGGGTATAGATCCTTGGAGACATACACTTGATTCCACCATTTCGGCGAATAAGATCTTGAAATAGATTTGTGTATATTAGCTAGATTTTTAATCAAGAAATACTTTGATTGCATCTGAATTTGGAGTGAGTAGTTTCAGAGGATGTATAAGATTGGCACAGTTAGGACAAGTCGTTTCTTTGACATGGACACCTCTGTCTAGTTATGGGTATGCTACATCTCTACTGAAAATCAAACCTTTTCAACCACAGATCTTAGGATGTCACTAAGATTTGTATTTGCACCATAAATATGTATTACAGCATAACTTCAAGGTAAGGCCTCCCTTGGAGAATCACTAATCTAAAGAAAGATGATACTGCATGAAAGTTTCTACCATAGCCTTAGGACTTATGTATATGTGTGTCTTAAGTCATGAAAGGATTACTTAATCGTATGTATAAGCTTGCTTGGCTTATGTTATAAACATTGATCTCGACATAGCGGATGCAATTTGCATGTTCGGCTTTTTGTAGAGAAGAATGAATTTCGATTTGTCAAAACACTGTTTTACAATATGTGTAGTTTGACTTGTTGAACATGTTCCATTGAAACGACTTTTAAAATTCTGCCACTGATAGGATAGAATCTTTTTGCAGTAACATTGAAGTATACTTCTTGTACTTTTCACACATAACTGCTTTTGGGGTATGAGGGGTACATTACATATGGTATCAGAGCCAAGTTGAAACACTTGGGACAAATTGGGCTCAAAACACTCGTACATGTCTTACTTTAGAACTACATGTTTACTGACCTTGGAGTTGTGTAGGGGAGGCTGGAACATTAGCTCAAAATCACAACGAAGATGACCCTATACCTTGACAGTAGTAAGTGAGACCCAAGGTTGTAAGTACACAGGTATCCGATTATTGCTCGCTCACTTATGAATATGTTTGCAAATAGCTAAGATGATTGCTTCTTCTTTATTTTTGAGTGGCACCAATAAAAATTTACTGAAGTATAGAGGTCTTCCTGGTCAAGCTCATGGTTAACGAAAGTACCATAGGAGTTCTATTAAAATATTAATATGGAAATTGAGGATTCATAGTTTTGCATATGTGTATGTACTGTAATTTTGCTTCAATTCATAAATATGGATCTGGTTATGATTATATTCTAAGATTTTTGCTTGAGTTTTCTTATGCACCTAGAATTTTAATATACATCAGGGCATGAGTATGTTCTGTGATTCTTGTGTGTTTTTCCATATGCATTCAAGACCTCTTTATGCTACCGATTAAGAGATTGTTAGATATGCATCCAAGTATGAGTACGCTTCGGCGATTATATTATAGCATGCATTAGAGTATGGATTGGTTATGAGACTTAGATTTCCATGGTTGTATGAAATTGCAAGGATAGATCTGATCATAGGAAATTAATCCTGTTAGACCTGATGCTTGTATATATTTGCATGAATAGATCCAAGGGATTGTATGTGTTCCAAGTATAGATCTCATGTATGGGAATTTCGATCTCATGGTGGTATGAGTTTGCAAAGATAGACCTGTTTACAAATTGAATTCTGTCAAGATCTAATGGTTGTATGTATGTGCGTGGCCTCGACCTTGTTGTGTGTTTGATTAGGTAAGGTTAATGCATGCGTCATGAATGGAATTCCTCCTATTTCCTTAATTTTGGAATTACTGCTGATATGTGTAATCCATTAACCTTGTGGTTGAGTATTTGAGATCGAAAATCCTCATTTAGCTTCCCAATTCAATCAGGTATCAATTATGAATTTGTTGCTGAAATTTTATTAAATGGAATCTGATTCTTGGTAAGTTTCTTTTTGATACTTAATCTCCTCCCTTGCGACCTGAATACCAAAGATCTGATTAAATGCTTAAAGAATGTTGACACATTCTCGACAACGACAGTAAAATGAAGGTTTGAAAGTTGTTAAACGATCGTGTTTTGTGGGTATAAATTCATTGATAGAGGTTTTTTAAGTTTTTTGCTTTAAAACTTATTGCTTGTTCAGTAAAGTAACAAATATGAATACAAGACAAGCCGTATCACCTTTTTAATCCTGACATTGTTGGATTGAGCATTGAAAATCCTTAAAGAGACAGATTGGCGAGTGTACTTCTTGATCTAAGTTGATCTTGCTAGAGATATTTTGGATATTGGTGAATGATGTTTTTTATAGCTACAAGTACCAGCGTCATGATTTCTAAGTAGATAAATTCTTAGAGTCATGCTCTTATATTGTGAATGATCTGGGAATTAGGTCCTTGTGCTTGGATTTGAGTTGACCTTGAACTGCCTTGTGTTTTGATGGTACCTTCATCTTGGGGTACTGATCTAGTATGAGAAATGGACTATTTGTTGGATTGCTATCACATGTCTATTCTAGAAAGAACCCTAGAATTGGTTCTAGTGCTAGATTGAAGGATCTTGTTGGTAATCTTGTGATTTAAAAAAAAAAAAAAAAACCATTAAGAATCTAATAACATTGTTGTTTGTGGAGATTGGCATTTTAAGAGCCTATATGGATTGGATTATCTAAAGATATTGTTGTTAAAAAATAATAAATGAATTGATGAATGCTATATATTGTTACATGCTAACATGGCAGGATAGGCCACGAACACTATCGGTTGGAGCCGACCGTTAGAAAATATCTGTTGGTGTAAATAAGGAGGTTAAGTATGGGTGATGTTTTACTCAATATAATTGTCGAACCTCGATTTTCTTTATGAACAAGGGCTAACTTATGACGATGTTGTTGCATACTAACATTGCAGGCTATGACCATTGCTACATCGAGGTACATTATGGTATATAATCTTCCTGTGTATGTAAGTTATGCTCAATTGCTAAGAAAAGGAGTTAGGAATAATTCTTGTTTTGTTTACAAGGATATGTAACTCGTGAATGATTAAAAAATAAAAAATAAAAAAAAATTGATGCAAAGTATGAAACTCTCATTACTTGATTATTGGCATTTTTGAATGCTTTGACTCACCATGTATGTTGAATTATGAATCGGGACAATGACAATAAATTCATGCAGGCACCATGGAATGTGAGTTACAACAATCAATGTTAAAATTTATACAAAAAAAAAAAAACTTTTTGGATGCCGTGGGAGCACCGTGTTGTTAGGCAAGTGATTGCCGCGTGAGCACACTGGTGTTAGGCATACGTGCTGCAGAAGCACAGTGGTGTTAGGCAAGCGATTGCCGCGTGAGCACACTAGTGTTAGGCATACATGCTGCAGGAGCACAATGGTGTTAGGCAAGCGATTGCCACGTGAGCACATTGGTGTTAGGCATGGGGTGTGGCAAAAGACCTAGGAAAAAATTTGGACATCTGGAAAGACAGGACGCTGTTTGATGTCACTGAGGAGAGTAACCTCAGAATTATTGCAAGTCCACACCAGAAAAAGGAAAAAGAAACTCAAAGGGTGTTTGGAAAAACATAACGAACATCAAAACATGTTAAATGACTTTTCCAAAAGACTGTTACATTGTTTAATGTGAAAAATGGTTCCTCAGGTGGAGGACAACCTAATTCACCAAATGTTGGAGACAAAACCAACGAAAAGTGGTGGTAATCATGTTTTTTGCATTATGAAAATGATTGGGTATCATGGCATAAAGGAACACCATAAAATTGCATATTATTACAATACAGAGGGGATCTATGTCTCATGTTAATTTAAATTTTATTTTGTACATGATGTACTGAAGAAAATTGGGCTAGACCCAAGTTTGTTGCAGGAAAATGGCAGGCCTTGAACAATGGCGACTTGAGAAGACACGGAAAGATCACAGGGATTAGAATTAAAAAGATGAAAACAAGAAAAAGCGACATGATGGAAGAAGAAAATGGTGAACACCGAGGACGGTGTTATTTTTAAGGGGGGGAGAATGTAACATCCCTCGTGAGTGCCTTGGATATTTTGTATTTCGAATATATTGTACTTGCTTCTGGGTGAGGAGCTCAAGGCCAAGGCCCCACCAGAAGACAGCTGAAAGTTTGGCAATTATTTTTCTAAATAATAAAACTGCAAGAGAACCACTAGGTTGAATAACGAGTGGTATGGGAGCTGTAATATTTTCCTTCCCTACAAAACCCAAAATAGGAAAGCGTAAGTGAAAGAAAACCCTAAATCGGTTACGTAAAAAAATTAAAAAAATGCAAGAGGGCTGATAACCACACTTGCGGCAGGAACTAGGTTGGTGGATGGACTTCCACTAAGGGATCCGAAAGGGTGTGATAAAAGAAAATATGATATAAATTATATCATAAGGGCAAGAGAATGATAATTTAAGTCTTCATAAAAAGGACAAGTATTATCATTGGAAAATCGATCTATAAGTAAAATGACAATAGGGAGATGATATAAAGTATATCATAATGATAAAATTTAGTCTTTATAAAAGACAAAGAGTATTTTATTGTTGAAATATTCTCATAAAAAAGAATAAGAGATGTGAATGAATAATTATCATTATTTATAATGAGGAAGAGAAGGATTAACTCTTCCCGATTTTTAAGATGCTCTCTTTTTTCTCTCCATACTTTAATTCTTGGCTTAATTGAAGGTTCGGCTTGAATAAGGGATATAAATCCCCACTGAACCCTGACAGCAATAAATAACGTTTAGGGCATGAAACGGTAGCTGGAATCGTGGCCTAAAATTCTGCCCAACCGTTACAGCACTGATTTAGGGATTGGCGGGGTGATAGGGAGGGGATGGTCTCACCCAATTAATGATTAAATTATATTTAAAAGGAGGGCTTAACCACCTATCGGGGGGGTGTGGTGAGATAACGCCCAAAGGAAAATCATTCTGCTCGCTACCTACCTCGATCTGCACTAAGTACTGGTTATTTTTTTATTAATGAATTTTTCCAAACTGAAGCAAGGAGCCCGCGTTCTCATCGGGGCGTTCCTTTGGGTTGTGAGATTCTTTCTCTCAGTGGACGGTGATCAACCATCATGGTGGGAGTTGCAGGAATGCTCCCAATTGGAGAATCCAAGGGGAAGAAGAACATGTCTGTGTTTTGGTCGAATTGCGAATGGGCGAACACTGCCAGGATCGCGCTCTGGTTTTTCCTTTCTTTGCCCTCTCTCGGACTCGTAAGTATTGTCTACCTTCTTGTTTTTAGAACTCTCCACGATTTGGAATCTGGAAGGATATTTCTTTCATGCTTCATGTGTGTTGCACCTAACCTGGAACATTGACCTCGAAAGGGCGTGATTTCACCTGATCACTGCTAGCTGCTATGCTTTGGTTTCCTTATACAATTTCAGAAAATATGGTTGTTTGTTTTTATTTGTTGGTTTAAAACCGTGTGAGTTCACGGCCTCCTTTAATTGACACCACATACAAAACCCTCAGCATTTGGGTGGCTATCTGTTTTTAATGAGATCAAATTTGAATCTCTTAGCGTGAGGGTGACTGTTTGCGTTCTGAACCTAGATAGTAGTTCACTGTTTTTTTTAAATTGATAAACAATCGATTCTCCTAGCACTAGGGTGATTCTCTGCGTGTGGACCCAGATAGAGGTTCACTCCCCTTTTATTGATAATTATTTCACATCTAGTCATTGGATGAATATCGGCATAGAAACCATTCCCTTGCCCATCTATGAGCTCGGCAAGCTTTCACGACTGGTTTAAGGCTGAGCCCTTATGGGTGTGTCATCTAGCTCAACAGTTTTACTTTAAAAAGGGTTATACTCTATAGAGATCTTAATACCCCGGTAATCCACGTGATCCACCACCTTGGAATCTAATCCATGTTCTCCATGTTCCATTCCATCGGTGTTACCAGATCCCTGTAAGCACAAGTGCGGCCCCCGGTTGTTAAGCACGATTTTCCTGCCTGTTCGCCTTCTAGGAGTGAAGGGAAATAAAAACAAAAAAAGAACATATCTTCTGTCTCATGTTCGACCGGCACCAAAGAAGAAGGCGAGTCTGTTCTTATCTACCCTAAAAAGAATTGTGGTTACATTATACACATATTAGTTGTTTATTTTGAAGGCGATTAAGGAACATCCTGTTTACCGCCCTATTTTTCGAATATAATAGGAGACCTATTTTGAGTTGTTAAAATGCCCCACTTGTGGATAGTGTGGGATAGTATTTCAGATAGGCTCCCGCAGGAGGACACCACGATTGAAACAACAAAAAGAAATGTATGGTATCACTTTGATCTGCATAATTTTTAATGAAATAAATGTCATGGGCCGATGACACTTTTTGTGGACTTAACCCCAAGGTTGGGGTGAACCACGTACATTAGGTCTTTCTTTGTGTGCCGTGGATGTCTATATTTGCATGTATCGTGGTCTGTGTCTTAATGTGTTTTGAGTATACAATATTTCTGCAATATGTGTAGATTGTTTTTTGGTTGGTCATGTTGTTAATTATATACTACCTTGCAAGGTCTAACGCTGACACGGTGACCTGTGGAAGTCATAACAACAATGAAATTTTATGTATAAATCCTGTAAAGTGTTCAATTAATGTATAGTTACTTTCAGCAGGATGATATTAAAAGTACGCCCTCTTATGCCAACATTAGAATTAAATGTTGAAAGTTTTCCTATTAACCAGAATATTGATAAGCTATAAGTGAGCTCAAGACTTATGATGAGTTTTAAAGGTGCGGCATGGTGTTATATATAGCGTTAAATTTGACAGCGTGATATTTGCAAACTTTATATGCATGCATTGTGTTACCGCTTAATAATCTGTCATCTGTGAATAGGGATTTTATATGCCCTCTACTATTTAGCATCTGACAATTGATAAGGCTGAATTTACAAAATTGATATCATAGATATGTAAGCGTTGGGTAGCCGCTAAATATTAAAATTCACACTTACTTATAGGTGCCGTGAATTGCAAATAAGGTGGTCTGTGCCTCTGCGATTTCACGCCTGAAAATGATGTGGAATGTGCTTCTTATCTAGAATTGATGATGTCTGTAGGTTATGTTCGTTTTTCGTAACCTGAGCGTTTTAGGTTAAGCCTAAGATTCGGATTTTTTTTATATGCCTATGGTACAAATCAGTAAAGATTTTAGAAAGTATGTTTTGTGCTGGCACGCCTATTTTTATTTTATTTTCACTTGTGTGGGTGATTATAATCCAACTGGTTCTTATATCATATGCATGCGATGAGACTTGTGATGACGGTGTGTACTTACTTTACTAATCCATATAATCATGCAACATGCTTGGGCTTCCCAATTACATTATGGTACTAAGTTGGTATGCGTATTGCATAGCTAGGATTATTGTATTTTGTGCGAAATCTTATTCTATTATTGAGACCTTCGATAAGTGTACATATTATATGTGTATGGGTATAGATCCTTGGAGACATACACTTGATTCCACCATTTCGGCGAATAAGATCTTGAAATAGATTTGTGTATATTAGCTGGATTTTTAATCAATAAATACTTTGATTGCATCTAAATTTGGAGTGAGTAGTTTCAGAGGATGTATAAGATTGGCACAGTTAGGACAAGTCGTTTCTTTGACATGGACACCTCTGTCTAGTTATGGGTATGCTACATCTCTACTGAAAATCAAACCTTTTCAACCACAAATCTTAGGATATCACTAAGATTTGTATTTGCACCATAAATATGTATTACAGCATAACTTCAAGGTAAGGCCTCCCTTGGAGAATCACTAATCTAAAGAAAGATGATACTGCATGAAAGTTTCTGCCATAGCCTTAGGACTTATGTATATGTGTGTCTTAAGTCATGAAAGGATTACTTAATCGTATGTATAAGCTTGCTTGACTTATGTTATAAACATTGATCTCGACATAGTGGATGCAATTTGCATGTTCGGCTTTTTGTAGAGAATGAATTTCGATTTGTCAAAAGAATGTTTTACAATATGTGTAGTTTGACTTGTTGAACATGTTCCATTGAAACGACTTTTAAAATTCTGCCACTAACAGGATAGAATCTTTTTGCAGTAACATTGAAGTATACTTCTTGTAATTTTCACACATAACCGCTTTTGGGGTATGAGGGGTACATTACAGGGTGGATCCATTGACATTTATTTACTAAATATGTGATCTAAACACTTATATTCATGACGAATCTTACCTCAAGAAGCTTGCAATTTTAATAATTTTTTTACTCATTTGGTCAATGAAAATTTTAAGTTTGTGTTTTTTTTTGTTGGCAAAGTGGTGGAACCCCCTTGACTAGCAAGGTTGCCATTGGCTAAGTAACCATAAACAAGGGGCATCTAATCTGTCAAAATGACTCAAGGATCGCACGTGGCGTGGACCGGACCAACCCTTAACATGGTTGGATTTTTTGATATCTTATGGGACTAGAACTGAACCGGTGACCTTTCGGTTTAGAGGGCATCTTAACCATACACCGCCACCAACTATTCTACATCTCGCAGATCAAAATTTTAAGTTTGTTTTAAAAGTTAATTACAAGCAATTATTGCATCAATATTGAGCCCAAATTATATATTGAAGCTTTAAATTGTACGAAAATTTTGCAATTTTTATTAATACAATAAGTGAAGTTTTCCTAAATAAATCAAAATCAACAATATAATAAAAAAATTGTGTTATGTAAGAATTACTAAAAGATGTAGTGTTCCTCTTTGTATAATCTACTTTCATATGATTCTCACTACTACTTTTTGAAGTAGTAGTTTTGTATCTATAGAAAAAAATACACATGCCTTAAATTTTAGAATAACCAAGACATTGATATGATAATCAAGACAATAATTTATTTTAAGGTAGAAACCATGCTTGTTATAATACAATATCCAACATATTCTATAAAATGATACTTATGTATATATATTCTCGCATGCATATCAATTTTCTAGATGGCTATGTCTAATACTCTTCACTATTACATTTATTATACTACAAGATATATTAAATTTCATCTTGTTTTATATGTTCATTTTCAAAAATAAGTGCAAGGTTTATAATTTGATATGTTCATTACAATTGTCAACTAGTATCAAGTATGTGTATTCATCCATCCTATAGCTATTGTTGTTTCTTGATATATCTCTTGATAAGAAAATTTTCCAAAGCATCCTATGGAGGATTTTAAAACATCACAACTTAGTTGGAAAGATCCCTATTTCTATAATTAGTTTCCCATTACCACTTCAACAATAACATTGTTCTTTATTATTTAGATTTATATATTTATATGACAAAATAAAGGAAATGTATAATGTATACTCAAAACAAGAAACCACACTCAAAGTTTGCACAAAGCACCTTTATCCTACACTACTAAAACATAAAGTTGAGTGGTTAAAGGAAGCTTAAAGAAACTAAATACTTCAATTTATAATGAGAATGAGAGTTATTATAATAAAATGGAAATATTGAAAAATTTAATTAGGATAAGGATATTCATTATATACATTTATAGTGTTCATCATTGAAAACTAAATATTGTACTTCAATTTTATTTTGGCCATTCTAAAGTATAATTCAAATATTCTTATGAAAATTAATCATAAATTTTAATAAATATATTTTCAAACATCACAACTTTATGCAATTAATCAGAACAAACTAAAGCCATATACATATGTATGTGAGATAATAGTACATACTAAACAATCACAATAAGAAATCTTTCCTATAAATATTTTGTCTTATAATTGCTAATGAAAAGATATAGGATGATCCAAAAATTCTTATACAATACTAAAATTGTTGTGAAACAGTTTGAAAAAAAATACAAACAATAACTCTTTGCGAATGGATAATTGTATTAAAAAAAATAATCAACGAACATTACGAAACAAAGAATAAAAAACTAGATTTATTAATGATTGGTGATCCATAATTACGTTTTAAAAATAAACAAAAGATAATGTCCTGAAAAAATCTAAACAAAATACAAAATTAAAGTTAAAAAATAGTTGGTGTTCTAAAAATAGATAACCAAGTGAGATTGTTAGATACGATAATAAATGATTGAACTATTACTTCCAATAAGATACAAAGTTTGGTATTGTATATCCAAATCTTAGTTGCTGTTATATTTTATTACCAAGAATCTTTTTAAGGAAAAACTCTAATCTATGAAGAATATTAGATAGGCACATGATAGGGTGAAGTGTTATTAGATAGAATCTACTTTGTTGGGTGAAGTCTATGTTATCAGGTAGAATCTATTGGATAGAATCTAGTTTGTTGTTTGATCTATATCAAAGTCATTTCAAGGTAACATTATATCTCCATTGCTACAAAGTGGACACGACTATATTCTTTCCTTGTCTAACCAAGTGAGATTGTTAGATAAGATAATAAGTGGTTGAACTATTACTTCCAATAAGATACAAAGTTTGATACTATATATCCAAATTTTAGTTGTTGTTATATTTTATTAGCAAGAATCTTTGAAGGAAAAAATCTAATCTATGAAGATTATTGGATAGGCACATGATAGGGTGAAGTGTATTTAGATAGAATCTACTTTGTTGGATGAAGTCTATGTTATCAAGTAGAATCTATTGTTATTAGGTAGAATCTAGTTTGTTAGGTGAAGTCTATGTTATTTGGTAGAATCTACTTTGTTGTTTGATCTACATCAAAGTCATTTCAAGGTAACATTATTTCTCCATTGCTACAAAGTGGACACTGCTATATTCTTGCCTTGTCTAACCAAGTGAGATTGTTAGATAAGATAATAAGTGATTGAACTATTACTTCCAATAAGATACAAAGTTTGGTACTGTATATCCAAATCTTAGTTGTTGTTATATTTTATTACCAAGAATCTTTTTAAGGAAAAAATCTAATCTATGAAGATTATTGGATAGGCACATGATAGGGTGAAGTGTTATTAGATAGACTCTACTTTGTTGGGTGAAGTCTATGTTATCACATAGAATCTATTAGATAGAATCTAGTTTGTTAGGTGAAGTCTATGTTATTTGGTAGAATCTACTTTGTGGTTTGATCTACATCAAAATCACTTCAAGATCACTTCAAGGTAACATTATATCTCCATTTCTACAAAATGGACACAACTATGTTCTTTCCTTTCTAAAAGTCTACCGAAAGTGACTCAATGTACTATGTATATCTATCCATATATAGAAATTCATTGTTGAGAAGTCAAAACTATATATGGAAATTCATTGCAGGGAAGTCAAAACTAGACTTCACAGTTATTAGAACTGTACGTTGAGCACATGATTTTCAAATTGTAAAGGTCAAAACTAGCAGTCAAAGCATAGCAACAAAATAAAAAAAAGTTATGTTATCGACCTCACACTTCGAATTTTCCAATTTAAGCATATGAGTAAGTTTGTATGCCACGTTTTTCCTTGTATGAAGACGTGGGTGAGGCAGTATAAAGTATCTATACAATAATCAATACAATTATATAGAATACAATTATATATAGAATTTTTTGAAGCTACAAAATATCAACAATTAATTTTTATAGAGAT
>LPNX010072667.1:0-35559 GCA_001517045.1 Pseudotsuga menziesii | reverse complement strand
TTTCTAAGATGTTTCTTGATAAGGTACTATGACACTACTTTATATGGAGGGTTTAAAAACATCCCACTTTAGCGACAACTTTATCCTTTATTTTTTAAATGTTAGATTTAAATGCTTATAGGACAAAATAAGAAAATGGAATAATATGTATTAAAGACACAGTTAACACCATTCAATAGTCTAGATCATGGCCTTTCCATCAGGTAGCATTATCCCACATTACTAAAATGCAAAGTTGGTTTTGAAAGGAATATTCACAGGAAGGTTAAAGAAAATAACTACTTCAATTTCCAATATTAACGATGATAATTCCTGCTAAAAAAAAATTCATGGAAACATCATATATTTTAATGAGCATGGAGGTCTTCAGCATGTAGATATATGATAAGAAATCATGTTATCACTAGAAACTAAATCCAATATTCTAATATTATTTCCTAGACTTTAAAGTATAATTTAAGTATATTTAAAAAATGGGAAAACATATTATTCATGGAAACATCATATATTTTAATGAGGATGGAGGTCTTGAACATGTAGAAATATGATAAGAAATCATGCTAACACTAGAAACTAAATCCAATATTCTAATATTATTTCCTAGACTTTAAAGTATAATTTAAGTATATTTAAAAAATGGGAAAAAGATATTATTCATGGAAACATCATATATTTTAATGAGGATGGAGGTCTTCAACATGTAGATATATGATAAGAAATCATGTTATCACTAGAAACTAAATCGAATATTCTAATATTATTTCCTAGACTTTAAAGTATAATTTAAGTATATTTAAAAAATGGGAAAAAATTATTTTCATAATATAGATTGATAATAAATATTATAAATTAAAAACTCCTTAAATTCACATGTTACTTTATGCAAGTATTCATGACAAAATACAAATCATAATATACCTAAGAAACAACATTAAAACTGCTTATAATTTAATACATAATTGTAAATGTACCATAAATCTTCTATCTTACAACTATAAATAAAAAGAGAACACATCCAAAAGTTAATGAAATAAACAGAGGAAAAGTGTTACTGAAATTTTTAGTGAATTAAAAAAAATTCAAAACAAATAAGAAAAGAAGAACAGATTCCGCAATGGTTGGTTGATTCAATCTAATGTATTAGTCCTAAAAACTTACAAAGGATCCCAAAATCCTAATATCCAGTTGAAAATATATCCATCCTTTTAAAAGTACCAAATCTTTTCTTGTATTCTGTCTATTTTTCCATAATTGCATTATAAAAATAGTAAAAGAGTTGAGATGGCAAGAGAAAATAATAAATACTCCAATTAATACTTGCAATAAGATATGAAATTTGGTACTATGCATCCTCCACTAAGATCTAGCTGAAGAGCTATTTTATTTAACTAAAGAAAATTTTAAAGGCAAAATTTAGGCAATGGGTTGATTTTCAATATTTTTTTCCAAAACAAAAATTTTCCAATTCCCATTATTTTATAAAAATATTCTCCCAAATTCAATAAGAAAAGTATTTTACTTTAAAAATCACCAAAATTGTGTAGTAACTATATAAAATCCTTAGATTTTTTCAAAAATATCGTAGGTATTCTATGGATGTAAATTTAAGAATTTGTAAGAATTTCCAAGTTTCCTATGCTTTAAAAATATTATGTATGCTTAAAATTTCCATATTTGTAATCTTTTGTATTACCCTACTACAATATACTTCACAAACTAGTAGACTACTATAGAATCAAAATCCCTGAATGTTCTTGGAGAATGTGAATTACATAGAATAAAATGACTATACAATATCGCTTGTGTTAAATATACTGGATATAAAAATTATAATGGATGGGAGGATGAACAATGGTTAACTGATCCTTCCTTGACGATGTTAATATTTTCGAAGGTTATCTATTGGAAGGGTGAGTAAACCCTTATTTAATCATAATATTCTTGTTGAAGGGTAGCATGGAGAAGGGATGATTAAACCTTTTTTGGGCATAGAATTATCATTGAAGTGGAGAATTGAGAAGGGCCTATCAACCTTTCGTAATGTTTGCATTGGCTATCAAAAGGAACTGTAAACTAACCATTATTCAAGAACTGTATTGTAATTGAGGTAGAGCATGGAGAATGGTCAATAGAACCTTTGTCAAAATTGATATTCGTATTTTAGGTTATCAAGTGGAAGGGTTAGCATACGCTTGCTCAATAATAGTTTACTTGTAAGCTGGATAGCAGGGAATAAGCAATCAACCCTTTCGATAGCTTAATATTTTGATGTAGAGAGTGTTAGGATTTATTATACTCCATTGTCCAAATTGGTTTATTAAATCATATTTCCTAACTTAGGATCCAACTAGTTATTGTTGGGTCCACTAGTACCATTGGATCCGCTTGGGATAATGGGGCCAACTATACCATTCACTAGATTATGGGGAATACAGATAGAGGTTAACTATGACTCACTGCAACTTCATGTATCAGTTTATGCGCCTCCTAGACCAATCCCTATAATTTAGGATCCATTGGGAGTGTCGGCACTAACCTTCTTCAGTTGTTGGTAGTTGGTAACTAGTCAAGCTAAGATATGCTCCAGTTACATTCAATTATATGTATTCTAGTTAACTTAGTGCCAGTATTACATGGATGCATGTGGGAAGGTTCCTATTCTCACCTACTTCTCACCTACCACATCATTCATACTAGTTTAACTAATTATAACTAATGGAGAGACTAAATTATACATATGGAATTAGCCTAGTGAACTCTGATAGTGATTTAGACACGTCTAGTTAGCCATGTAGTCAGATTGAGTTGGTGGATTCGAATCCTATCCATGTGATTTGAATTCTCCTTTATGTAACACTGTTGTATACTATTAGGATTAGTGAAGTTTATATTGTAATTCTACTGAGAAATACTTCTCTATTTCCTGTGAGATTTGTTTTGATCAGTGGGTATTATTCATTCCTTTTACAATGCATAAAAATTAAATATAACGGCACTCATTTCTTGAAGATTAATGGAATATTAATTCTAACATGGTATCAGAGCCTACTCAAAAAATACTGAAGTCTGTCTGATCTCCATTGTACACCAGAAACAGTTGGGTTTCCACATAAATCCCACAAAGTGTGGATTGCTAAATCTAGATTCATTTAGAGAATTCTCTATGGGAGTGACAAACCCTAAGAAATTGTATGTGTCGAGATGGAAGGATTTATTCTAACATAGTGCAAAATCTCTTTGGTTTTGCAGCGATATTTTATAGGTACACCTTCATATATGTTCGAGATTATCAGTTCCTCTTCTTACTTAATCCATAAGATATTCAAAATGGAAGTTGAAGATGATTTCATCTCTAAAGATACAAGGTCTCTATGAGGTATCTATTGGACTTGGTAAAGATTCTTATGAAAATGAGAATGAGTGGCTAAATCATGGTGATAGATATTTTGGAATAGTATGCATGACCCTTTCTCCAAGCTTGCGCAACTTATTGATTATCTTCAATACCCAAAGGATGTCTGGACATAATTGGATAGAACCTTTGGCAAGAAAAATGAGGATAATTATAGCAATTTGTCAAGAACACCCAACAACAGAAGATTTATTTATTCAAAATTACCAGCCTCTACTATGTCTAATGAATTTTTTCAAGATGAAGAAGCTCAATTTTCCACATAATCAATTCGAATTGATGAAAGTCTCCTTGGAGTGACTCCTTCTCTTATTTCTCCAGAATTTTATGAGATATATTATATCTCATATTCTCATATGGATGATCTAGAAGAAGGCATTCGAATATCTGTTATTGAAGAAAAAATATCCTTCCATTCTATGCAAACAATCTCTAGTGATTCTTCTATTTTAAATTTTGTGCATAATTTACCAATGATTGTTTCAGAAAATGAAGAGGAATTTTATTTCTCTCTCTCTAATGATGTTGTTGGTGTGTAGAAAAGTAAAACTTTTTATTTTTTGGAAATAATATTAGATTGTAGGAATGATCCATTCACTCTCGTTGATCTAGAGCTTCCAACAAATTCCTATGTGATTGCATGCACCAATACTTAGAGTTTTGAAGAAGTAGAAATGTGTGCATCTACCATCTCAGTGGAGCACTTGGATTTGTTCCAAACTCTTGGATATCATATGAAATTATTTGTATATGATATTATCTTATTTGGTTCAAGTTTTATGGTTGAATATCCTACATTAATACTTGTAGTTGTTCTCATCAATTTTGGTGTGAAAAATTAAGTGCCAAAAGTCTCTTTCAAAATTGTTGCTAGTGATTTGATGTCGGTTTTCTCTCATGAATTTGCTAATATTATATTTTGTTAATATTTGGATATTTTGGAAGAAATATCAGGATATAGGAGAGATCCATTCACTCTCCTTATCTTGAGCTTCCAGTAAATTCCTACATGGCTCCATGCACCAATATTCAGAATTTTGTTGAAACGAGAGAAAACTATGCATCTACCATTTTGGTGGGGCACTTGGAACCTTTGTTCCATACTATTGGATATGATATGAACTTATTTGGTTTGATTTTTAAATTTCAAGAGCCTCCAGTAATCCTTGTAGTTTTTATCATCAAATTTAATGTGAAAATCAAGTACCGCAAGTCTCTTTCAAAATTGTTGCTCGGGATTTGATGTCAGTTTTCTGTTATGATTTTGTTGATATTATATTTTATGGATGTTTGTATATTTTGTAAATAATATAATATTTTAGGAGTGATCCATTCACTCTCATTGATATTTAGCTTCCAAGAAATTCCTACATGATTGAATGCACCAATACTCAGAGTTTTGAAGGAGAAAATTGTGCATCTACCATCTCGGTGAAGCACTTGGATTTGTTCCACTCTCTTGGATATGATATGAAATTATTTGGATATGATATGATATTATTTGGTTCATGTTTCAAGTTTCAAGAGATTTCAGTAATGCTTGTAGTTGTTCTAATCAATTTTGGTTGTAAGAATCAAGTACCACAAGTCTTCTTCAAAATTGCTCTCAGGGATTCGATGTTAGTTTTGTCTCATGAGTTTGATAATATTATATTTTATGAATTACAGGTTAATTTTGAAGCTATATAATTATATAGAGCTCAAGCATTCACTCTCCACAGTCCCAGGGATTCCCTACCTTTGGTCATATACTCATCTCCTCATCGAACTAGTAAGGATGGGGAAATTCTACATCCTCCTAGACACTTCCTCCTAACAATTACAACTGAATTTACCTCACATGGTTTGATGTTCAAGGATTAAATATATAATTTTCTTTGGTTTTCCTCACATGGTTCGAATTCTCAAGAACTTTTGATCTCTCATCAATTGATTTCATTTTGTCTAGATGGGTCCAGTTTTCATTTTGCAATTGTTTATGTTCTTGAATCAGTTGAGCACATTCTTATTCTTCTAAAGAGAAACGTTCCTCTAGACATAATAATTTTTTTTGGATTCATAGGTTCACATGCATAGTCTCAAGATGATGCTACACATAATAACCAAGATGCTTAATTTGTTGTTGCATAGTGCTACAAATTGCATCCAAAATTTCACAAAGTTTTATTCAAAACAGGTTTTCCTGATTCACTACTTATCTTGAGTGGGGGGGGGGGGGTGTTCCTATGAGGTTTTCCCATATTTTCTCGGTTTATTGAGAAACATATTTTTTAATTATTATATATTGTATATGGGTGACTTTTGGCCTTGTTTCCAGGGCCTGCAGTTATCCAAGTTAGGATTCAGGGGGGAGTGTTAGGATTTATAATCCTCCCTTGTACAAAATAGTATATTAGATTATATATTTCCTAAATTTGGATTCATTTGTTTATTATTGGGTCCAATAGTACCATTGAGTCCACTTGGGCCACCTACACTAGTCACTACATTGTGGGGAACATGGATAGAGGTTAACTACAACTGACTGCACCTTCATGCATCAATTTATGTGCCTCCTAGAGAAATCTCTACAATTTAGGAGACACTAGGAGTGCCTGCACCAACCTCCTTCAGTTGTTGGTAGTTGGTAACTACTCAAGCTAAGATATGCTCTGGTTACATTCAGTTAAATGTCCTCAAATTCAATTAGTGTCAGTCTTGCATGGATGGATGTGGGAAGGATCCTATTCTCACCTACTTGTCACCTACCACATCAATTAGACTAGTTTAATTGATTATAATTGATGGAGAGAATGAATTAGACATATAGACTTATCCTACTGAACTCTGACAGTGATTTAGACACTTCTAGTGAGCCATGCAGTCAGATTGAGTTGTTTGATTTGAATCCTATCCGCATGATTCAAATTCTCCTTTATGTAACACTATTGTATACTGTTGGGATTAATGAATTTTATACTATAATTATACTGAGCAATACTTGTTTGTTTCCTATGAGATTTATTTTGTTCAGTGGGTATTATTCATTCCTTATACACTGCATAATAATTAAATGAAATGGAACTCATTTCTTGAACATCAATGGAACATTAATTCTAATCAAGAGGGCATGAAGAAGGGTCAACTAATAATTCCTTAATGAGGGATGGTGTAATGAGTGGAAGTGTCAGTCAATCCTATTGAAGCATAGTATTATAATAGAGATGGATCATGGAGAAGGGCCAACTGACCCTTCCTAATGTATTGTATTCACATAAAGGGGAGTATAATAAAATGATTGGTTTATGTGATTCTAGGTAAGACCTAACAAGCATATCTAGTCTTAATTAGCAAGAATCTCTGATTAAAATATTCTTGATTAGAATTTTGTATCCCCTGGGTTGTTTTAACCCTAGTGCAATTTCCTCGAGTGGAATTACTTTTGGATGTTGATCTCCTTTATGAGATCCCTAGTGTTGGAGAAGCCCACCAACAAATATCCATTGATAGGGGTTCGCATTCTGTCAATGCCCTGTAGCGTAATCTCCCTGAGCACTGACCCAGACAGGTTTTACCCTGTCCAGCAATGTTTGCGGAGCAAACGAGGTCTCACTCGAGGAATTCAAGGGAGAGCTGTCAGAACCAATTTTATGACAGTGGGAAAGGAGGATATGGGAATCCGACGACAGGGCACCATAACTTATGAAATCATCACACATCATCACAATATCGCATCATTATTCATGGAACATCACTACTCACAGCGAATCAAACAGTTACAAAAACATAGATTGCATCGACATAAAAGAAACAACTATCATTGATGTAGCAAAATGAGATTGAATCACATCTATATTATGCCATTGTAACAGAGTCACAGCATCATAAGAGATCTATAACAACAGACAAGGATTTAACCATACTCATCGCATCATATTAATCTTGTGCGAATGTACCACATTACATAGTTCTTCTCTAAAACTGAATACTGCATACATCAAGAAGAAACCTGGATCATATCATAGTTAAGAAAGAAAATCCTCCATAAGATAGATCACACTAGATCTTATCCATGCAATCACACATACAATCACAGACAATTGCTCACAACTTCCCACATACGACTTTTCTGCAATTCTTACCAACTATGCCAAAAATAGATCCATAAATAGGCTTATGCCTTTACATCAAGGGTCCACTACTAACTGACTTCTAACTGCTACTAGCCTATTGCAACAAAACTTGGTCAAAATATACATAAAATATTCAAAAAGTGGTTATTTTACCGCTTATCGTGTCGATCTTCCCTTGCGTAGTACCATGTGAGATTGCATAATTTCCGCGATGCTGTGCAACTCACTCACCCCAAACCCCTTGCCAGCAGGCCCCCAACATAGTTTTGCAGCTCGTCCTCGAGCCACGTCAAGTCGACAGGGTGTGTACCAAATTCTTGTCCTTAAAATCTACAAATTGTTGCGCAATTTCTTGAACCTGCAACTGGATTTTATTGGCGATACTCTGGCAGTTAGTCAAAGTTTATTGGATAAGGTGCTCCTCACTAGCCTTGCTTTCGACCATCTATCGATTCTCTTGAATGACCTGGAGCATGGCGACGGCTGTAACAGCCAACTTGCCATCGAGTTCTTGGAATTCATCGAGCTACCCGTGGTGCTTTTATTGGCATTATTGTGCCCGAGTAACTTATTGCTGTAGATCCTTCAATTTTGTGGCCCACATGATCTGCACCATCAATGGCATGGCCTTCAGCAACGTCTTCAGAGTTGTCAGGTGGCCCTCTACCTCTTGCACCTGTGTAGTCAATTGATCAAGTTGCTCATCTTGAACAATACTTTTCCAAAACTATGTGGTATCCTCTATAATAGTTTTATCCTCTTGCTCCATGGTGCCGAACTGAGTAGAAATTTCTTCAATGGAGGTCAGCGTTGTCTCCAAAATTTTGTTGAAGGCCTCAATAGTACCATTTTCTTGTGGGTGGTATGGTGTACTCCTCTTATGTTGTATCTGGAGCTCCTCAGTGAGTGCTTTTATTGTCCGTTTGACAAAGTGACTACCCTGGTCACTCATTAGGATTCTAGGACACCCAAATCATGTCACAATGTTCTAAAAAATAAACTGTGTTGCTTTCATAGCAGTACAATCAACGACTGGTGCAACTTCCACCCACCGAGTCAGGTAGTCAGTTGCAATAATAATATAGCGGGTGCCAGTGCACTTACCTGGCGGATTGATAGGACCCACAAAGTGTACATCCCATTTATCAAATGGTTTTAGAGTCACTTGTGGCACCTGCGACATCTCATTCCTCCGTGATGGTTTACCAACTCGTTGACAGACATCATAGCTCCTTGTATAGTCTGCAACATCATTATGCAACATGGGCCACCATAACCCAACACGCTACACTTTTCATGTAGTAGCGCAACCTCCATAGTGACCTCTCGCGATCCTTGCATGTGCTTATTCTAGAATGGGACCCTGCTCATGCGGTAAGACACATCGTCACAATATTTCATCCAGTGCAAGTTTATATAATTGTCCAGCAATCAGTTGAAAATTGGAGGTTTGGATGACCAACTACTTCTTTTGGCTAGTCGACATGTCTACAGAGGTGACACCAGTAGATACAAATGAATAATTTGTGCATAGTGATCATCTGTGACATCGACACGAAACAATTATGCATTAGGAAAGCCATCATCAATATTGGTTGGTTCTTCACCATTCACAATACGTGACAGATGACCCAGACCAACATTCAACTGTCTCAGCTTTACCACTATTTCAAAATCAAACTCTTGGAATAAAAGAAACCACCTATAGATTCTCGCCCCCGACACAGGCTTATTGACGAGGTATTGTAAAGCAGAATGATCAATGAACATCTTGAAATTAACTCCCAATAAATAGTGGCTGAACTTTTACAGAGCATAAACCATTGCCGGGACTTCCCTTTTGGTCGTGGTATAATTTCATTCAGTAAATGATAACTTTATAATAGCATATAATATTGGATGATCGAAGTCGCTTTCGCCTAGCTGCGCAAGAACAACCCCCAATGCAGTAGAAGAGGCATCAACATGCACATGGAATTCTTTATTCCAATTAGGGAAAACTAGTATTGGTGCAGAGGCCATCTTGTCCTTTAGGGTGTCAAAGCTTCCTTGACATTCCTGAGTCCATTCAAAGGCAACATCTTTAGGATCTCCACTACATAATTCCCTTGTCCTAGGGAGATTCCATTCGCATTCTACCACACCTCCATTCCTAGAAAGTAGTGCATCATATCCAAGTATTTCATCTTGAACTCGATAGCAAGTATCCTTCTTTCAACTTTAATGAGTTCCTCTTTTCTGTCAGGGACAAGTCATCGACATATAGTAGGAGCATCATTGGTATTTCACCTTCAACCTTGAATCAAAGGTTGGAATCCTCTTTACTCTCAGTAAATCCTAGAGTCATCAGTAATCTATCCATCCTATCATACCATGTCAAACCTCAGGATCTTTTGCAGTCACTCCCTCTGAAGCGAAGCGTCATTCTCCCTCTGTCTTTCGTACTCTATGCACTAAAAAATTCTGTACCGGAGTGACAAGTAGCTTCCTCTACTACGAATATTCTATGTATCCATCTAGGATCACTGGGTACCAAAATCCTTTATCTTGAAATTTTTCAAAATTTCTTCTCACACCCATCTGTGAGCTTGTCATCCTCTATAGACATTGATTTTCAACCTTGTAGCAAAGGTTCAGATCTTCATCAAGCTCCTCATGTATGCATTACCCCAAGGGTGTCTTCTGAGCTCATACAAGGCCTTCTTTCATTTGCACACATGATTCTACCTATCATGTGTCTCAACTCCCATTGGCTACAAATGTCTCTTCGTAGTCTATGCCTTGTTTTCATGAGAAGCCTCATTCTATGAATATTTCCTTGTATCCCATGATGTTTCCATCTACTCCATGATGGAACTATGAACTTCCCTTCATGTATCGATACTGCATCCTAGACATCATTCTTCTTCAACTAGTCTTCCCTTTCTTCTTGGTTACTTCTTCATAGCTAGAAGGTTCTGCATCAATGATGTCACTGCATTCATCATATTATTCTTCATCTTGAACTGTTGTCACTTGTTCTTCGAAACAAGTCTCATCCTTCTTTCCTTGTACGGAATTTTACGCGATCTTTCCTACAAGTCAAATGAATTTGTATGGTTAGAAACATTTCATAGGGCATATTCATAATGGAAAATTCTTATGCATAAATATATGATCATGAAACTATTTTATCCAATACAACATTCATCCATATCTCATGAAAAAATTTCTAGATGCCTTCCATCTCTACCAGGACAATATTGAGATTGTGCACTAATCCAATATGTCAACAAAGAGGTTTCATTCTAGATAAGTAGGAATGGAGAGCTGTATAGCACCATGACCTACTTACCCATCACATGCGCATTAGTAGTATACCTTCATTAATGCAAACATTCTATCATGCATAATACATCAACTGAATATAAACAAATGCATAACAAAACAATATCATGAAGTGACAATTGAATACTTATCTTTATTCATTTCATGGGTAGACTCCTTCTTAAGCCTTCATCTTCATCATAGCATCATTTCTTATCCAAATGATAAGATGTATAAGAGGTTCTTCAAGAGTTGAGTTCTTCATATTCGTCATCCCTTGAGGTATATTTTTTGGATGGTGAGAGCTTGATCTTCAGTTTCTATCATCTTCTCTTCTCTTATTATGAGTCGAGCTTCTTCTTGTGTGTGCTCTTCCCAGAGTCTGTTGAAAGTAATCACTTACTTCTAGCAAAAATTCCTTGAATGAATGAATCCCATGATCCTAGGATGCCATTCAAGGTGGCTATCACCACTTCTGTATTCTCCATTTCTTCTACTGCTACAATTTGTTCTTTGATTTGAGAGACCCTCGTAAAGTATGACTATCTGGTCTTTGCATTTTGGATCTTCACATTCTTCAACAGTTTTCTCAAGGTCATATTTTGATTTATGTTCTTCCCTTCAAATAGCTTGGTCAAGGAATCAAACATATCTTTCGGTGTCTTTAGGGAAGACACTTGTGGTGTAAGGTGACCCGTGATTGAATCAACAATGATCTTCTTGGCCTTGACCAAGTTCTTCTGGTGTAAGGATTTTAGCCTCATCTCTCTCTAGAATTGGAACCTCTCTACTTATGTAGGTATCCAGTTCATTTTATTCAGAGAGATCATATACTTCCATGCTTGTAAGTTGTCAACTTCAAGAAGCTTATCATCAAGCTGATGTGACAGATCACTTTGAAATGAGAACCTCAAATGAAAATAGCAAAAGATAAGATTTTACCTATTTGAGGTGTCCGTCCTGGTTCTGGAGGTTGCTGATCTAGGGTTTGTCAAAGAAACCCTAATTTTCAAAACTTGGAATATTTCAAATCTGATTGTATAGAAATATATACCTCTTCAAGTTGAGCTGTCCAATGTACTCCTTTTTTGAAAATAGTGGAGGGAAGCTCCAGGAAGAGGAAGCCCTAGTTTTCCAATTTCTTCTGCAGAAATTCCTGATACTTTTTTTGTGATATCTACAAAATAATTGCTCCTCTATTTCAAAAACTTCACACTGAGGTAGCCTCACCTGTCCCTACTCCAACACCATAGGTTTCCTCAGAATTGGTTTCACCAATTGGGACTTATGATCGTTTTCCCAAGGTGATATGTTTCAGGACTATTCAACATAACAAAGTTGTACAGACTTTCACGTGTCACTGTTTCATCTTCAGGGTATGAAACTTATAACACATAAAATAAATTCCATTCTATTTCTATAAAATATTCAAAAATTCCATTTGGATATTTGTAGCCCGAGATATAGCAATTCTCCCTAGGTGTCCTCTTTAGGGATGAATCCTGGAAGAGGCTGGAACCCTAACTTGGAGGGATCATATCTCCTAGAATATAGTGAATATGAGGCTTAAATTTGGACATAGTGTAAATAAGGATTTTATCTTCAGCCCGTGAAAGTTTCAGCTCCTGATCCTTCTCCAATACCTACATATAGCGAATGTAACAAAACTTATTAGGTTTAGTATTTAGGGTTTTTCCAGCTCGGGGTCAAACTAGGGTTTAAAATTTTGGGAGTTACACCAAACCAAAAATATCAACCTGGGTCTCTAAAATTCTATTTTGAGAGGAGAGCCATCCTATGCCCGTCTCATTCAAAAATTCTTCTTCTATAAAAAAGCCCTAATCATTAGAGGAAATTTGGGGTCTAAAATGGGCCTTATAAGAAAACGTGCCAAAATAAGTTTTTGTGAGTTGGAATTCAAGAACCAATAGAATTTCAATAAAATAAGTCAACCATAATGGTTAAATTGACATATTTGTCATTAAAAAAAACTACTTTTTTTTTGCGTATTTTCAACATATCTCATTGTGTTTTTACTCAAATTTCGATCAAGAGAGCTCGTTGGATGTGGAATTTGATTCTGCATCTAACGAGTACCCACATTGCATACTTTTGACGGACCCCACTACCCCAAAAACAAGAAATACCTGAAAAAATGTTATGATAACATCATCATCACATTTTTTCAGGTATTTCTTATTTTTGGGGTAGTGGGGTCCATCAAAAGTATGCAGTGTGGGTACTCGTTGGATGCGGAATCAAATTCTACATCCAATGATCTCTCCCGATCGAAATTTGAGTAAAAACAGAGGGAGATATGTCGAAAATACAAACACAAAAAGTAGTTTTTTTCTTTCTTCCTCCAAAATTAATCAATATTATTTTATTATTTTAACTATTATTTTATTATTTTAACTATTATTTTATGATTTTCCTTAGGAGGCCCATTTTAGACCCCAAAATTCCTCTAATGTTCTCTCACCAAAAATTGAAAATGCCCGGAATCAAATTCTGCTTCGACAGAAAGATGCGCCCTCCAATGGAGAGTCAACCTAGCATACTTTTGCTGATGGATTGTGGAGAGACACCCAAAAAGTAAGAATCCATAGCTTCAGAAGCTGCACAATGTCTTCTTCTTAGGTTAGCTCTGATACCAAGTTATATTTTTATCATTCAAGCTAGCATTATATTATGATCTTTAACTGGGAGAATGACAAGAATAGCAATAAAAAACAAGAGACAATAGACACAAATATTTTCCTCAGGGAAACCATAAAGGAGAAAACCTTGGAATTTCCTCAGAGATAGAATGAGCACCAAAAGTAAAACCCTAAAACATAAAGGTGATCTCCCAACAGCAGTAGTCTCTCTCTCTGATCCCAGCTTGTTCTCTGTCACTCATGCGCCCCAGTGAGTGAGTGTGTATGTGATAAATAAAGAGGCTCACTCTCTATTTATATTCTTTCATTCACTTGATGTCCACTCCATCATGTCGACCTAACTTAAAAATTACTTTACTAGAGACAACATCTCTGGGAGAGTCTAATAACCCTAGTGCCCCACAACTATGGGGACTTTGCCCCTGTGATCAACAAGGAGGGTTAACCTTAAGACAATCGTGGGGACTATTGACCCGAATTACAATAACTCAATTAGGTCCGACTTCTATAGGATATTCTAATAACCCTAGGGCCCCACAACTGCGGGGACTTTAACCGTTGATCATAGGAGGGTTACCCTTAATGACTTTACATGACTTGTTTACATTATAGAATATCTCGATGGAACATTGGGGCATGAAATGAATCAAATACATTACAGACACTTGCCAAAATAAACATTGAGGTACAATACATAAGATATATGGATGAAGACATTACGAAGTTACAAATACATCAACAATATAGTCCTCAAAGATGTTATAAGCATGAGCCCAACTTCTCCTGACTTCATCCTTCACAGGTTTGATATATCGCTGCCCTTCCTGAGGGTCCATAGGAGCAATGACCCTAACATCCCGGTTTTCAAATGTCATAACATGTTTTTTGAAGTTGATAATGGCCATGCTATCATTAGCCCATCCAATTCCTAGCAGAGCGGGATAGGAACCACCATCTTCTACAACTTCTATCAAATCAAAGTCAACACATGTTTTCATACCTTCAATGTCGACAACCAAATTTGAAACACGACCAATGGGCTACACCTTCACCTGGTTTGCTAAACGCAGCTATACCGATGACCATCCCAATGTTGGCTTTCCCATCAATTGCTAGGTTTGCTTCGTTAGGATGTTTACATTTGATCCAAGGTCCAAAATGACCGAGTCAACCTCATAATCTTCAATCTAGACATTCATCCTCATCTCCTTTCCAGTCTTTCTCTTTTGCAAGGAATTCATAGCAGAATCCTTCACTGTCTTATCCGGGAGGTGCAATAATGTCTCAAGCTTGACAAGGGAACTTGAGTCCCTCACCAGTAATAGAAAAATATTAAAGAACTTGCATAGGGTACCATACTGCCATGATGGTCCTGCTTCTGTAGAGGGGTCGAAAGTGGAAGGAAAATCAATGATTGGTAACTTACCTGGATTTCTCCCGATTACATCCTTTACATCAAAGATGGTATCTTTCTCTATCACAATATCAAATGCGAACTTTTTCTTACCAGTAAGACAAAATTGTAGCCATGGTCCATCATCTCCATTTTTCACACTAGTGCAAGTGATGATCCCCACATCGACATCCTTCATCCACGGCTTGGCCTAGATAGTGGCAACTGTAGATCCCTGGTTTAAGTTCAAAGGTTGGTTCTGATGAAATGGTTGATTCATCAGTTCGTTCTATGTTTGTGGTGGGTTCTGAATCTGAGTCTGCAACGGGACCTGGTTCTACATTTATTGACTGGTTTTGTACTTGGAATACAGGTGAATTCTGATTCTATGTATTTTGTAACTGAGGAATTTGTCCTACCTACCATTTTGCAATCAACTGAGGGAAACTTTCAACATTATGATCGTTGGATGCACAGTATGTTCTTTGCGCATGAGGGAACTCCCTCTGGTAATTCCTAAATAACCCATAAGTGTAGCACATGTTTCATTCACAAGCTCATCCTCCTCCATGGCCAAATCCTCCACCTCGACCTCTGAACCCTCCATGGAATCCTCCTCGGACTCGTTCTTACTGGTATTGTGGTTGGGCCATTTGTTGTTGCGGTGGGTTAGGTTTTTGCTGAAAATATTGTGCGGCTTGAACATATTGTGGTTAATTATACTATGGTCGCAGTGCTTGGTTATACTGTGGTTGTGTCACCATTTGCGGCTGTGGTGCAAACCGTGGCCGCGCTATAAACTATTGTTGTGGTTGTGCAGGGGAAAATTGCAACAGAGGTGGTGGAGTATACGACACTTGTGTTGCTGTTTGTACTACTTACGGCTATGATTTCACTATCCAGGGGTGCTCCCCTTTCACAAAGTATGAATCATACATCCTTTCCTGGAGAAAATCATAAGCATGGTAGTTTTTGTCGTCATGTCCAACTCACCAACAAAAAGTATAGTACAAACTTTCTACTTTGGTAACCATCTTCTGCATATAATCAAATTTCTCATCCCAATGCCCATAGACCTAACCGATGCCACACCATGGTGCACCAACACCACTCAATGGATTGGGGGCTCCTGACAACAAATAATTATGAAACATTGGGCAGGTATCATTGGTATGTCTGCTTGCATGGCAATGGGTGCACCAAAGATCATCGCAATCTTCCTAAACCTTTTTGATGTCTTGCAATTGTAGTGTCAAATAGGCCAACTGTGCTTGAATCTGATTCATTCCAATGATGGTTTCCCCTACTGGTGACTGGTGATGCCTCCAATTTCATCGCAGTCTATAGAGCCTCACTCTACGTCGCAATATTTTGCTTCATTAATGGTTATCGGATAATCAGGGACACGCGCCACAGTAAACCATTCTTTATGTTGAACGTCGCTCATCTAAAAACTGACTCGAGCCATCAATGCCTTAAATCGTCTATCAAAACCCCAAATCATTTCATTGGGGAATTGTTTGATCTCTTTTAATTCAGTAATCTACTGTGCTTCGGGCTTCAGCTTCTTAAATTCCTCAAATAGCCCTGTTTTGATCTCGTCCAATGTTTTTGCAATACCTCCATGGGGAACCCGTGCGAATCTCATAAACCATTCCAATGCCCATTCCCTCAGAGTAGTGGCCAACTCACTTTTCTTAACATAATCATCAATAGTTTATTGGGCAGTCCAGATTGCCTCACATAAGAACTAACTCTGCTCTGAATCGTCGGTTCCATTTCCATTGAAGATCAGAAACTCCATTTCATCTCTCACCATTCTAGACCTTCCTCCTCTTGTTGGTGCTCTATTACTAGACTAGTGCTAACACATTGGGCAAGTTGGTGTAGAATGCACATTCCTTCCTTATGGTGGAGTAGTGCACGGAGGAGTAGGCATGTTACTGCTGGGGTTCGATCCTATCGTTCTTCTGGTCATATGTCCTCGTCATCACAAAAAGGTTTCTTTAACATGTGTGGTTGTTCTTCACGGTATCGTACTTCGACTTCAGCAGGACCTTCACCCGTCCTCTACCTCTTTTCTCAAAACTTTGCTCCTCCCCTTGTACATCCACTTGTTTCTTTAGTCACCTTTACATTCTCACGAGAAATCATTCCCATCTATCCCTTGCTTCCTTATGCATTTCCCCCCTTTCTGTTGCAGTGCCTACATCCCCCGCACACCAGAGTTCCACTACTCTTGGTCCATCTTCAGGATACCCTTTTCATAGACTAGTTTCTTAATCAATAGTTCTAGCGACAATAAGAATCTTCCTCATGGTCCATTGAAAAAATCCATTTCTCCTTTGCTAAAAGATTTATTAGTATCAATGAAAAACTCAGTGATGTATCCTACTAAGATACTATCCAACCATACCTCGAATTCCCGCAATGCCTTGTTGTTGGTTTCTTGCAACTCCTGGATTAATTTTGGGGGTCCAGGATGTTGGCTCTCCTCTTTGAAATTTTTTCTTTCACTTAGCAAACTTCGCCAACCATTCATGCAAAATCACCGAGAATTCAGAAAAGAACCATTCATGATAAATGTCATGGATATATCTGTCCAACCAGTGGCATGTTGATACCTTAGGACTCTGGTTTTCAGCTTCATCAAAGTCTCCCAACTTCAAATCAAACCATCCCTCGATCTTTGATTGATTCGGATGCCAAAACATATCCCCCTCTTATTTAGAACTCGGTCCTGGCAACATAACCATTTGTTGGTGAATCCCACAAACAAAGCTTCGTCGACAAGGGTTTGCACTCTATTGACACCCTACAAAGCAATCTCCCTTAGCACTGGCCTAGACAGGTTTTACCCTGTCCAGCAACATCTGTGGAGCAGACAAGGTCTCACTCAAGGCATTCAAGGAAGAGCTATCAGAACTGAGTTTTCGACAGTGGGAGAGGAGAATATGGGGATCCGATCCATCACTTATACAATCATCACACAACATCACAATATCATAGCATTATTCATGGAACATCACTACTCACAGCGCATCAAGTAGTTACAAAAACACAGATTACATCGATAAAAAAACAACAAATCTCATTGATGTAGTAGAAAGAGACTGAATCACATCTATATTATTCCATTGTAATAGAGTTGCAGCATCATAATAGATCTATAACAACAGACAAGAATTGAACCATAGTCATTGCATCATATTAATCTTATGCAAATGTACCACATTACATAGTACTTATCCAAAACAGGAGACTGCATACATCAAGAAGAAACCTGAATCAGATCATAGTTAAGACATAAAATTTTGCATAAGACAGATCGCACCAGATCTTATCCATAAAATCGCGCATACAATCACACACAATTGCTCATGACTGCCCACATACGACTCTTGTGCCGTTCTTCCTAATTGTCCCAAAAATAGATCTATAAATAGGCTTATGCCTTTAAATCAACGGTCCACTACTAACTAAATTCTAATTGCTACTGGCCTATTTCAACAAAACTTGGTCAAAATATACATAAAATATTCAAAAATTGGTTATTTTCCCGCTTATCGTGTCGATCTTCCCTTGCGCAGTACCATGTGACCTTGCGCAGCTGCCGTGATGCTGCGCAACTCACTCGCCCCAAACCCCTTGCCAACACCTAGTTCGTTGATATGATATCTCTTCATGGTGATTACTTTTCAATTCTGCAAAACTTAGTTTCCACAATTGCATTTTTACAACAACTTTTCCACAATTGCGGATTGCAGATTGCAAATGTACATTCCCATTTTTACCGAAATTGGATTCCATATTTTCCTCCCACAAGTCTCTTTCTGCAATTCCTGTGATTTGTCCATTTTTTGTGGAATCTATGTCTAACGTACGATTCATAAAATTTACATATTTTTAACTCGGACTATTGCAGAAGAATTGATCCGTGAAATGATCAAGTCATTCCTTTTGCATTGCATGAATAAATATACATCTTAGTGACTCATGAGGATTCTTTACAAAGTCACATAATTCATTCATACATAAGGAATTAAAGTGTACTTCGTGTTATTGAAAATAGGACATCATATATTTAGATACGTGCACAGGATTGAAACTCTGTTCTTTATTCCATCAACAACAAATGTATTTGATTATTACATTTAGCTCTAGTATAGAACTCCATCAAACCTGTCAAATCCGAACAAGCAGGATCTGAAATCCTAAGAAAGTAAATCTATGACTAAAGTATCCCCGAGAAACCTCTTGCAATATTTGAGGAAATCTGTGACAAATTTCCATTATTACATCCAAACTAATCCTATATGAAAAACAAACTACAAGAACCGACAACTAATCCTATACTTCTAGAATGATTACATGGAACCAGGAAAGTAGTATTTCCTGCTCAATAACAAAACATAGGACTTTGAGTCAATTCTACTGCATCATTATGTGGGATAACAAAGCATATATTTTTATTAAGTGGAATCCCAAGGAAGGTTTGATTGACCCTTTTTCCGCGATAGAATTCTTAATGAGGGGAAGCATATAACAGAGTTGATTGACCTTTCTTGAATGATTTTATTCTCATTGTGGATTATTATAATGGACGTGATCATGGAATAGTGTCAATTGACCCTTCTTGAATGTTTGTTTTCTTGTCATGGGGTGTCTAGTGGAAGGGTCACTCAACTCTTTCTCAAGAATTCTATTTTCATTAAAGGAGATCATGAAGAATGGTCAATCAAGCCTTCATGAAGATTATATTTGTTTCACTAGGTGTTGGATGGATGGGTCAATCAACCATTCCTTAAGAAAATTTTTACAAAATAAGGACCCATAGGAATTGTTAATTGAACCTTCCTATATAATAGTATTGGCATAGAGGTGAAGAACATAGAAGGTTTGGTTGATCATTCATCGAGGATGGTATTTCACATGTAGGGTATCTAATGAAATAGTCAACTAGCATTTCCTAGAGTAATTTTTTATCTAGTGCAAAGGTTAGATGGTGTTTCTTTAGGATTAATATTCCCATGAAGGAGAGAATTACGAATATTTAATTTCCCCTTTATCAAGGATGGCATTCATGTCAATGACTATCTAGTGGAAGTGGCAACAAAACTTTATCAATCAATGTTTTTTAATAATTATGTTTCCATAGAACGGTTTACCAATCCTCTGTCTAGGATAGAATTATCATGGAAGGAGAGTACATAGAAGGTTTGAATAACCCTTCCTTAGTGATGGTGTTTTCCTCATGGGGTATATAGTAGAAGGGTTGGAAGAAATTGATTTCAGTATAATATTCTTATTGAAGGGAACATCAAGAATGGTTATTTGAACCTAGACTCGAAGGATGATTTTTTTATGAAGGCGTATCTAGAAAAAGGGTACATTAAACCTTCCTCTAAAATATTATTCTCAAGTAAGCGAAGTCAAGCAAAATAGTCTCTCAACCCTTCCTCTAGCATAGAACTCCCAAGGAGGGGTATTCCAAGGAACAAAATAAAAAAACTCCATATACCATATTATTCATATGAAGGATTATCTAAAGAAAGGGATTGAGTACCCATCCTTCAATATGGATTTCTTTTCTAAGGTGATCTCAAGTAAGGGCCAACCGACCCTTCGTCTAAAATAGTATTCTCAAGAAAGGTAGGTCATAGAAAGGTATACTAATCCTTCCCAGAACATGTAATTCTCATCAAGGGGTATCATGGGGAATGGAAAGGATATTACTCTTGTTGAAGAGATTTCAAGGGAATGCAGTTTTTTTTTTAATCACACTAATAATCCATTCAGACCCACTTAACTAAAATATCATTAAAAGATTATTTTAACCATTGGAAAAAGTGACATGTTATATTTGTTAGAGAATTATTTAATGAAAATATGGATTAATCAATTCCCTTATTATAAGAACCATGATTGTTATAATTGTATGGAAAAGGACACACTATTGAGGGATCTAGAATTTTTTTGCATAATACTACTATGTTAACAAATATCATTTAATTTTATTCAACAAATTTTCTGTCTAAATTTTGCTACTATAGGTATTTGAAGTGATGAATTGCTTGAAATGTCAACAATTTATTTTCAATATTATATAGTATTTTACGTCCATTTATACTATCTTTTACTTCAAGGATAAAGCTTATGAACATTTTGATGAAAATTAGTGCTAGAGAATTATCTCATTATTTGTAGTTGTATGTGCATATTTTACCCATAAGAGGGGTTGTAATGTCCCCAAAAATTGATTTTTTTTTTATAGGACAGTGAAAACTACCCCAAAGGGGATCATTATTACTCATGCAGAATAACATGTCCTACTTATACTTTTGATCTCTTCAGAAACTTCCGATACTGTCTTTTTAATCTCTTAGCCATTCAGTGATTATTAGTTCGTTTACTTCTTATGTCTTAATTCTGTTATTTAAACTATTTATACATCTTAGTTATTATTGTCAGTGAATTAATGAATTGTATAGATCATTGTTTTACCCCTGCACATGTGCACTTTGTTTATTTAATAAAAACTAACTTAACTTTGTTGATGGAAACAAAGTGGTCGAGTGGCGAGACTCATTCTCCCATGACGATATGAGAGGTAAGGCCATTCTTCATTATCTAGGCTTACTTAGTTCATTCGAACTAAGGCACCTTGCTTATTGACTTACAGGTTACTTTTATGACATCGGGATTATTTGGTTACTTGAAGCAGTTCAGTTCCTAGTTATACTTCCAGTTCCGCCTTGCACTTCTATTATTGTTCTGTTTTACGACTGAGGTAATCCCTATGTTTGTTAATTATCTTTATTAGTTAATTGACTAGATGCTATGAATTAACTTACTGTCCTTACCGTTATTAATTATCTATCTCTTGGTTAATTAATTACACTTCTCTTGTTTCTATTTCGTAGGTCTGCCTTGGTTACGAGTTTGGAAACTTAAGCTTGTTCTTCCCAGTGAGGGCATCATGGCCTACTACGTTTGCCATGATTCCTAAATACTACAAAACCTAGACTAAAGACTTATGCACAAATGCTACCTATATGAACTAGTAAAGAACATGTACCAATACATTACTTTGATGCTAGGGAGATAAAATGTAAACACTATACAATAGTGTTAAGTCTGCGCACACTTTAGAGTTGAAAGACTATGGTATAAATACCATGTCATTGGTAATATGTCTGCGATGGCATTAGAAGGTGGCGAAACTATAGGATATATTGTGCACCATGATATAACAGGGTTTATCTTAAGACTTGGTTGAATGTATTACAACGATGATTCATAAACTATGGTGAGGGTTCATGAATGCGTTAATGGCCACCAGTCAGTGCCATTAATGCCATCGGGGTTTGTGAAAACGCTTGGCAAAGGGTTTGGGCATTCACTATTTGTGCATTATGTGGTTTTGGAATTGGGGTTTCATGTGGCTTCTGCGCAGTTGGAGAAGGGAGGAAACCTCCATTGATTTGTAGGTAAGCTAACCACCAGACTCTGTGTAAACACATCGTTTCATTGTTTTATCCATGGCATGGTCATGTTTCTCATGCCATTGTTGATTTCATTGTAGGAAAAAATGAAGGCACTCTGGGCTTTGCACAGAGCTACGCTTTTGATTTGGGGTTGCTACTTCATGGCCATGGTAATCCTGTTAGCCAGATCTTACTTGCCTCCTCTTGTTTTGGGAATTTCTAAGTTGCGATTCTTTACAGGGTTGGGGTTTTAGATGGCACTTATCGACTCTACCTTCAGAGTTTGTAATGTAACTTGCTTTGGTTTTTTACTCTCATTGGGAGGTTTGGCATCTTTTTCCGTGGTTGCACCATTACTTGTAATGGTGCCATAGCTCACAGCTTTCCATTTAACATTATTAATTCATTGACTGTTGTAAAAGAGGATTCGTGCCTTACTATGTAAATATACTATGTGTTGGATTTTATGTGAAGACTGTAATGTGTTTTGGTATAATATGCATATCATTTTCAATCAGCATTTTTAATAGATTATACTGTGTAAATTTGGGACTGTGTGCTTATTTTAATGCTGCGTTTAAAAAGATGACTTGCTGTGTTCGATTGTGGATTTAAGCCTGTAGACTTTACTCTGTGTATAATGCTAACAATTTGGTTTTTAGAAGTATGCACAACACTCCATTTATATTGTTTGTAATTTATGTTTGGGAAATCTTCTAGATCTTGTGGCATTATGCCATGGGCTACACCATTATTGCAATGGTGTCGTAGCCCATTGGATTACCACCATAAGCTTTGTGTTAGCGTTAATGGAAACTGTGTATTATACAAAGTGTTGTAATTTGGATTTAATGGTTGCACCCATGCCATGAATGGCATGTGCCTCTCCCAATGACTGCGATAGTTCAGTTGGCATTTTAATATGTAATTTTCTATTTAAAAAGATATGGCTGTAACATCCAGGGTTATGGAAAACCCACGATATTTTTTTGGTTACTACAGTATGACTGTGTGATTATTACTATGTGAATGGATTTGGAAACTTGGTCGTGGCCAGTGTGACTGGGTATACAACCTTTAGGATTTGGGCCTGGAAGATACCAAATTGTAAAAAACTTTATATGTAATAATAGAAAGGATACTATGTATTAAGCTATGGATTTTGCTATGCGTTTTGATTACAATAATGATTTATGTTAAGGTTATTATTATATTGGTCTTGTGTCACGGACATCCATGGGATTTGATGTCGCAACATGTGTTGGCATAAGATAGGGTTTTATTCTTAAGAGCAACGATTGCTTGTTTAAATAAGAACTATAGAGATGTTTTTAACGTGGATTTTAATTTTTCTTATCAATTATATTTGTAACCCATAAGGGTCGATACCATGACCTCTGTTTATTAATACAGAGTTATGTGAATTGTTTACTTGGTAAAATTATAGGTGGATGTTTATGATGAATATTATATGGTACTTTTAAAGATATAATGCATGTGATTTATGGTATTTTATTATAGATGTTAAAACTGTAGGTTTTATGGTAGATTCTTGATAAGGAGCACATGGATGGCACCGATATCCCTCTGATTAATTATAATGTTTGTTTCTAGTTGTGTAAAGTATTTTGTTTTAATGATTATGTGAAACAGACCTTGGAAGGCCTTTAATAATTTTATTATCTTTTTTATCATATGAAATCTGTTCTTAGTAGATCTAGTTTATAATATATACTTGTTATTAGTCAGCATAATTAATATTTTAATTAATTACTACTGAACTAGTTTCTTTAAAGCTTAGGGAAAGCCTCTGCTCACAAATGGAATATGTCAACAGGGTATTAAATACAGAGAACAAAGTATAAACATAATACTTTAAGATCAAAACCTAGTTAATACATGAACATTTATGAAAGAAACAAACCCTGAACATAAGCAACATATAGTAAAAATTCTCCAACCTATGATTAGTAAATTACAAATAAAAACCCTAGCAGATTGTTAACCATAAAAATTAACCATTACGGTTAGAAATTACATTGCATCCATTACTTAACATAAACAATAATGAATCTTTAGGAAAGAAATAGAATAGGCCTTCAAGGGTTTCATACCTAAATTTTAAGCTTCGTCAATGGTTGCACCTGCACACTTAAATAACCAACATTAACAATTCAATGCAGATATTACCTTTGTTTGATGACAAAATCACTTGGGAACTACCACGTTCCACCAAACCATGACCCAGAATCGTTCCTGGTTTAAATCTGGATCCCCCTGAGCTAGTTTAAATCTGGGATACAATGGCCAAGGATCCGATGCTCGATAGCTTATGCTCAACATCAACATGGAATGCTCCAAATATCATGCCCAACATTTCCAATTATATTTTCATGTGTTCCAGATCTTTATGCTCAACAAAAATGTAAGTACTCATGTGCTCCAGAGCCTCTCGCTCAACACAAAACATCTCATCGATCATGTGGTTTAGGGTCCATGCCCAGCACAAAACATTTCATCAATCATGTGCTTCAGGGTCCACTCCCAACACAACCAACATATATATACATATATATCATCAACAATTGGCTTACACCCAAGATACAAAGCAAATCATCATGTTCATATGAAGTGGGGTCCTTGACCCAATATAAAAATAAAATATCAATATAACCATCACGATCAATAGGATCATGCCTATAAATGGTAGGTCCAAAATTCAGGATATTACAAGGGTCCAGATGCAAGTTAAACTGGCTCTTCCTCCAACATTGTAGTCCTATGGAAGGGGATCATTTAGAAGGTTTTGTATATCATTCATCTATGCGTGTATTCTCATCCTAGGGTATGGAATGGAAAGGTCAATTGGTCATTCTACAAGAATACTATTCTCATGTGATGGCATGAAGAAATGTAAGATGGATATTCTCAAAATATGGTATTAGCATATAGGAGTATCAAATTGATGTGTTGATGCATCCTTTTGAAAGAAATCTTTTCAAAAAATGGGATCATGGGAAAGTGTTGACAGATCCTTCCTCCTACATGCTATTCTCATGGAGGGGTATCTAAGTGAAGTGTCAAATGAATTTTATTCTAGTATAGAAATACCATATAGTGTTAGACGAGGAAAGGGCCATCCAACCTTTCTTTGAGAATTAATATTCTGATTGAAAGGGGATCTCATGAAATGGTTGGAAAATACTTCTCAACTATAAAATTATAGAAAAGGGGTTTCCTATGGAGGTGATCTGTAACCATTTCTCTAGTATTTAACTTATTATAGGTGTATCCCAATAAAACTTTAGTTTCCCCTTCCTTGACCATAGTATTCTCATTGAGGGCCATCCATGGAAAGATTCACCCATGTCTTCCTCGAAAATAGAATTCTTCCTGAGAGGGATCATAGTGAATGTTCAACCAACCTTTCCTCAAGCACAATATTCTATTTTCATAGGATATCTTTGAACAGTCAGTGGACCTATATTATAGACTAATAATATTTTTGTAGAAGAAATATTCGAATAGTTAGTTGACCTTTCCTTTGTATGCATAATTTTGTCATTTTGGGGAACTTAGGAAAAGGTTGGTTGATCCTTCATTGAGAATAGTTTATTTTTAAAGCGGTGTCATAGAAAAGCAATGACAAACCTTTCGTTGATCATATAATTCTATTAAAAGGAGTATAATTTGAAATGGTTATCATATCCTTCCTTGAATATACTATTATCATTAAACTAATCTGAGGGAAGGGCCAATCAACCCTTTATTTATAATAAAATATAATAAATTTGTTTAGATTTATTCAATTGAATGTTAAAGTCCTATTATCATTTAACTTATGATATTTATATTGATTTATGTCCAATTATGTTTCATTAGAACATTCATTATATTTTTTCCATGAAATATAGTTTATCTATATCATTGTTTTAATTAATTTATGAATTATTTAGACTTCTGGTGGTATATTTGTTGTTGTAGTTTGGAAGAAGATTCCTTTTAGAGTGTTGGATTATGAGCACTATGCAGGCCTACTTTTCAACAAGTTGTTGAGGGATAACATTTTAAATAAAAAAATTGCATGCAATGATATCAATCATGGATGTGTCATTGTAAATGTTACTAAAATTAATATCAGATATATTCAATTTATGCATGTGTCAAGATGTGCATATGCATTATTAGAAGAAAAATGTCATTTTATTAAATTAGATACATCACATACTTTTAACCATGCTAACTACTATAAAAAACTTGTTGTTGTGAAAGAGATATATAGTTTCGATTCTAATAGTGGATTTAAAATTATTCTACATGAATTTACGTAATACTTTCTTCTTATAAAAGTCATATTTTTTTACACAAATGTTCAAATAAGAAGGATGAAATTTCTATAGGTGTTATGAAAAATTTAGATCAATTCGATTTTTTTTTTATAGAAAAATTAATATGGAAATTGTTAATTTTTTAAATCTTAATAATAGAATTAATATATTACTTGAAAACAATGAATAATCAAAAGCATAAATATTCACATATGACACATAATTTAACCTGGGAAACCCTTTATAAATTGAGGGAGAAAACCCCAAAAAAATCTTCCTTGGTATATTGATAGATAACATGGAATTATCTTTACAATGAGAAGATTACATCAACCACCCCCAGAGCAATATCAGAGAGAAATACCAAGCATTCTTGGTGCAATATTAGCGAAAGAGAGAATATATATTGAGAGAATATCCCAACAGTATATTCAGCATAAAACCATTACGATGTTTTTTGTCACATGTACAAAATAACAATGCCTTCAAGAGAGAATTCACTATAGACATTGATCTCATCAAATCTTGTATAACAAGTGCACAATCCTTCTCATTTTTGGATTATATCTTTGTCTTCTCACTTCACGGTGAACTCTCCCTTCGATTGGATGCTAGACTACTTAGTTAGGTTGCTAACTCAAGTGTTGTAACTTAAGTGTCATAACTCAAGTGTTGTGCTTAGTCCAAATCAAGTATCATAACTCAAGTGTCATAAGTCAAGTGTTGTAAATCAAGTATCATATTTTATTTTAAGTCAAGTGTTGTCATATAAACACTTAGTTAATTATATCTTATTTTTTAACAGTCAGTTAACTCTTTTTACTGAATTCTTTCTTGTTAACACCACTGAAGTGAATAATTTGAGTTCTCTCTTATTTAACTGAAGTCTTTCTTGTTAACATCACTAAAGTGAACAATTAGAGTTCTCTCTTATTTAACAAAATTATTTCTTGTTAACATCACTGAAGCGAGCCATTCGAGTTCTCTCTTATCTAACTGAAGTATTTCTTATTAACACCATTGAAGTAAGCAATTCAAGTTATCTCTTATCTTATCACATCTTATCTTTATCTCTTGTATTATATGCATGGTCAACTTATGACAACTTTAATTTATTTATCATATCAAATAAATAAGGATATTTTTCTAATGGTGTGATCATCTCATTCTACTATAGTTCCAAGTGGTCATATACTAAAGTACTTCACTCTAGAGGTGGTAAATATGTAGAGGAGACTTAATATCTTATCCATACCTAATACCATGCTTAGTAGTACATCACATACCATTTGTGATTCGACTTGCAAAGGGTTACCTCAACACATGAGGATATCTCTTGACACATAAGATCTTAGTCTTGACAAACAAGATTGTACACCACCATCACTTTGTCATACAAATATACATGAGGTTTAACCTTTACAGATAAGGATTAATCATTATTTAGTCCAACTCAATATTCTACTCCAAGTTTTGTCAGTAACTCAGACTTTGTAAGGTACTACCTGGACACATGAGGTTGAAATCCATGGCCCCATGGAGCGATAGCATGCTTGGAAATAAAATTTGAAAGATGAGTAGATACAGTGATGCTTCAATACTTCGTTGATGTGAGTGAAAAAGGTTGGATATCCATAATAAAAGGAAAGAAAGGTAATTAATCAACATTGACTTAGAGAATGATGCATGATGATGTAACTTTAACACTCGCTCTCAGTGAGGGAGGCATTCTCTGCCATATCCTTACGTATCCTTATGTATTTTGTAATTGCTTAATTTTTTTTTACTTCTTTTTCATATCTAGATTTATTTATATACAATCATATTAGTTATTTTTGTTAGACCCCTTGGAGGGTCGTTAGAGCTATATACATATATATATTCTCCCATGCATATTTTTAGGTGTTTATGTCAAATACTCTTCATGATTGCATTTATTATCCTCCCTAACTATATTGAATTCCATCCTTCTCCATGTGTTTCATATTCAATATTACATGTAAGGGATACAATTTGATATGTGCAATAGTGTAGTCAACTAGTATTATGCATGAGCATACATTCATTCTAGTGAAATTCGAATTTGGGATCTCGTTTTTTTTTAAGATGTTTCTTGATAAGGTAATATGACAATAATTTATATGGAGGCTTTAAAAACATTCCACTATAGGCCTCGAGATGGTTTTTATGCCAATAGGGGAAACCCTCAAATAATTGCATAGTTAGTAGCTCATTGTCACTTTGATGACAACTTTATCCCACATTACTAGAACGCAAGGTTGGGTTTGAAGGGAAGATGTAGAGCAAGGTTAAAGAAAATAAACACTTCAATTTAGAATATTAAATATGGTAATTCCTTCCCAAAAAGAATACATAGAAACAACGGAAATTTTAATGAGGATGGAGGTGTTCACTGATGTAGATATATGATAAGAAAACATGTTAATCATTAAAAATTAAATCTAGTAGTTTATATTATTTCCTAAGCCTTTAAGTATAATTTCAACATATTTAAAAAATGGAAAAAATCAATTTCATAATATAAATTAACAATAAACAATATAAATTTAAAATACTTATATTTAAAACCCATTAAACATACTTGTTACTTTACCCAGGTATTCATAAAAAAAAATCATAATATAGATGAGAAACAACATTAAAAATGCTTATAATTTAATACAAATCAACAATTATAGTAAATGTACAATCAATAAAAGAAAAACTTCTATATTATAACTATAAATAAAAAGACAGCATCCAAAAGGATATTCAAATAAACGAAGGAAAAGTGATCCTGAATTTCTTTTGTGAATTAAAAAAATTTACAAAACAAATAAGAAAAGAAACACAGATTCTGAAATGGTTGGTCAATCTAGTCTAGTGTCTTGGTGCTAAAAAATACAAAGGATCCCAAACTCCTAATCTTTAGTTGCAAAAAAGTCCATCATTTTAAAAGTACCAAATGTTTTGTTGTATTCTTCCTTAGAAGCTAAGTTTCTCTCTATTTTTTCCAAAATTGCATTGTAAAAATAGTAAAAGAGTTGAGGTGGGTGGAGAAGATAATAAATGCTTGAACTAATATTTGTAATAACATATGAAATTGGGTAATATGCATCTTCCGCAAAGCTTTGGTTGAAATATTATTCTAAGAGCTATTTTATTTAACGAAAGAAATTTTACAGGAAAAATTTAGGCAATATGTTGATTTTCAATATTTTGTTTCAAAAACAAGAATTTTCAATTTCCATTATTTGATAAAAATATTCTCCCAAATTTAAAAAGAAAAATATTTTACTTTAAAAATCAACAAATTTGTGTAGAAACTATATAAAATGCAAGTAGAAATTTGATTTTTTTTTTAAATATCACCACGTATTCTATGGTTGTAAATTTAAGAATTAGTAATATTTTTCAAATTTTCTATGCATTAAAAGTATTATGGATGCTTAATATTCCCGTATTTGTAATCTTTTATATTACCCTACTTCAATATGCATTACAAACTAGTATACTACTATCGAATCAAAATCCTTGAATGTTCTTAGATAATGTGAATTACATAGAATAAAATGAGTATACAATATTTCTTGTGTTAAATATCTTGGAGTTAAAAATTATAATGGATGCGAGGATGAAGAAGTGTTAGCCAGCCCTTCTTTGATGATGTAATTCTTTTCAAAGGTTATTTAGTGGAAGGGTCAGTAAACCCTTCTTCAGGAACAATATTCTTGTTGAAGGGCAACATGGAGAAGGGATGATTAAGCCATTTTTCAGCATAGAGTTATCATTGAAATGGATCACTCAAACTGGTCTATCAACCCTTCCTAATGTTTTCATTGGGTATCGAATGGAACTATCAACTAACCATTATTCAAGAACTGTATTATGATTGAGGTAAAGCATTGAGAATGGCCAATAGAACCTTCCTCAAAATTGATATTCATATTTCAGGGTATCAAGTGGAAGGGTTACCATACCCTTTCTCAATAATAGTTTACATGTCAGGTGGATAGTAGGGAATAGATAATGAACCCTTCCTACAACTTAAAATTTTGATGTAGAGAGAACATGAATAAGGGTAAACTAATCATTCCTTAATGAGGGATTGTGTATCGAGTGTAAGTGTTAGTCGATCCTATTGAAGCATAGTATTATAATATAGGTGGATCATGGAGAAGGGCCAACTGACCCTTCCTAATATATGGTATTCACGTCAAGGGGTCTCTGATGGAATGATCAACTTATGTGGGATACCAAAGCATATATTTTTATTCAGTGGAATCCTAAGGAAGGGTCGATTGTCCCTTTTTCCACCATAAAATTTTTAATGAGGGGAAGCATATAGAAGATTTCATTAAGCTTTATTGAATGATGTTATTCTCAATGTGGGTTATTCTATTGGAGGTGAGCATGAAATAGTGTCAATTGACCATAGGCTCAATGTTGTTTTTCTTTTCATGGGGAGTCTAGTGGAAGGGCCATTCAACTCTTTCTCAAGAATTCTATTTCTATTAAAGGAGAGCATGAGGAAGGGTCGATCATGAGTTCATGAAGAATATATTTTGTTTCATTGGGTATCGAATGGATGGTTTAATCAACCATTCCTTAAGACTTGTTTTACATAATGAGGACCCATAGGAATTGTTAATTGACCCTTCCTATATAATAGTATTGGAAAGCAGGTGGAGCACATAGAAGGTCTAGGTGATCATTAATCAAGGATGGTATTTTAGTTCTAGGGTATCTAATGAAATAGTCAACTAGCCTCTCCTAGAGTAACTTTTTATCTAGTGGAAAGGTTAGATGGTGCTTCTTTAGGATTAATAATCTCATAAAAGAAAGCATTCTGAATATTTAAGTTACCCTTCCTCAAGGATGGTACTCATGACAATGACTATCTAGTATAGGGGTCAACAAAACTTTCTCAAGCCGTGTTTTTCAATAATTATGTTTCCATATAAGGTTTTGTCAATCCTTTCTCTAGTATATAACTCTCATGGAAGTAGAGTACATAGAAGGTCCAAATAAACCTTCTTTATTGATTTTGTTTTCCTAGTAGGTTTATCTAGTAGAAGGGCTAGCTAGCATTTCTTTCAACATAATATTCTTATTGAAGGGAACATAGAGAACGGTTATTTGAACCTACTTGAAGGATGTTCTTTTTATGAAAGTGTATCTAGAGAAAGGGTACATCAAACCTTCCTCTAACATATTATTATCAAGGAAGGGAATTAAAGGAAAACTATTTCTCAACCCTTCCTCTAGTATAGTATTCCCAAAGAGGGGTATTCCATGGAAACACATAAAAGTACTACAAATACCATTTTATTCATATGAAATATGATCAAATAAAAGGGATGGAGCACCCATCCTCCCATATGGATTTATTTTCTAAGGTGAGGTCAAGTAACGTCAACCGACCCTTCATCTAAAATAGTATTCTCAAGTAAGGTGGGCCATATAAGGGTGTATTAATCCTTCCTAGAACATATAATTCTCATCAAGGGATATCGTGGGTAATGGAAAGGATATTACTCTTGTCAAAGAGATTTCAAGTGAATGCAGTGGGTCTTTTGTAACGCATTAATACTCCATCAAGATCCACTTAACTAAAATATCCTTAACTGATTATTTTAACCATTGGAAAAAGTCTTGTTTTATAATTGTTATATAATTATTTAATGTAAATATGGATTAATCAATTATGTTATTATAGGAACCATTTTTCTTATATTTGTGTGGAAAAGTATGCACTATTGAGGGATCTAGATTTTTTTTTGCATAATATTACATTTTTAACAAATATCATTTAATGTTTGTAGTGCTTTGCCTAATGGGTAGAGCACTATGTCCAATTCTCTGTAATGTTCTCTATCAAAATAGTTAGATTGTCTTACACATTTATATCCAAGCCTGTTCTATAAATTTTATAGACATATGTAAATACAAGTATGAACTGTAAACATATTCAAGTGAAAATTTCGAGCTGTACATGTTGAGAACTTCATGATTTTTTCATAAATTAGACCATAATAGCATGCATGAGTTTAGTATCTACATACCTGAAATTTAAATACCTGGAATTCGTGGTAGATCCAACAGTTTGCTGTAAACCTCGTTCCTTCTTCTTCCAGCTTTCCGTCCGAGCCTTAATCAACAAAATGATGTGCCTCCCTGCCGACCAGCTCTCATCATGTGCTGGCCCTAGGAAACCCACGGGTTTCCTAGCCCCCGAGCCCACAGACCAATAATACCGAGAGTAGCTTCCTATCCATTCTTTATCTTCTCAGTCTCAATCATTTACAGATACTCTCATCCTTGAGTTGTCCCCCTCCTCAAGTATTTTTCTTGTTCGTTTTCCTCATGTAGAGTCCAATTTTCCCCAAAATAAATCCAACCTCTCCACGGCCTCTCCTGAAATCCCCAAAATCCCCCTCCTTATACCTCCTTCCACCGCCTCTTACATTATTATTTTATTTTATCATGGGTAGTGCCGTTCCGATAGGTCTGACATGTGTAATGTATTTATCTTGACTTGTACGTGTCAAAATGTCATACATTACCAATTTTAATGTTTTACGCAATTGTAAAGTCGGCAAAATAATTAGTTTTAATTTAATAAAAGTATTTACTAATAAAATTTAATCATTAATATAGTATAAGTTTAATTTAATAAAAGTATTTACTAATAAACTTCAATTTAACATTAATATGGTATAAGTTTAGTTTAATAAAAGTATTTACTAATAAACTTTAATTAACGTTAATATGGGGCATTACATACACCCACCCTTCAGGAAACTTCGTCCCGAAGTTATGGTTAAAATAGTGATACAAGTTACTTTTATAGGTTTAAAACAATTCAAGGTACATTTATAGGTTCAAAGCAATTCACAATTACTTAGTTAACCTATCCAACTATTTAAATATTTCATACTAGCGTGCATGTGTGAGGTGTGCATGCATGGCCAGTACATGCACAGGCTAGACATGTACTACAGCAAAAAACCCCTAAATTCTGACTAATACAATTAATATTTCACGCAACATGACCCACACACAGATATAATATAATTTCTTGTGACATTCGGAGTTATTTAACAATTCTGTTCTTATTATTTAGTTAGTTAAGATTGGTACCTACCATCACTAGTCCAGTATCATTATTGTCCAACTTTCAACCATAATAACTAAAATGTTCACCCATCCTAACCTACGTCTGCATCCTCCCTATCCTTCCTCTGCTAGTATAAAGTGGATGTCGGCTTCACCAATCTGACCACATAAGAACGTGCGAGCGATAGCGTCGGCTGAACAGCGGACCTAACCTCTCCTAGCAGGAATCCGACCGTCATCATCACAACAACATGGGGAGCGTGTCTCAGCACGGCCCTCCCACGACCTCGGGTACCCGACCGTCGTCATCACAACAACATGGGGAGTGTGTCTCAGCACTGCCCTCCCACGACCTCGGGTATCGTAAAAACATAGGGTGGAACACATCCATCCCTCTCAACATCCTGGGTCTATATACCCTATCAAAAACATACTTTGCTTCTATCAAGATTATTGGTCTGTGTCATCGTATCATCAATTTTGGTAATCAAGGCTCTTCTATAGAAATAGGTACTATACCACACTTCATATAAAGTATCCATTTATTACATAGCCTGTGTGTCCTGTAGATTAGTACTTTGAAAACATATATTCATAATAATATCTCCATTCAATCATCAGTTGGTTCATATTATCAACAACATTTCCTTTCATTGTATAACTCATTAAATTGATCACATCATGGGTTGATACCCATACATCATTTATATCTATTACATTTATCAATGATGAAAACATACACTGTTTTTATGAACAAAGGAATATCATGATAACTATAACATAGTAACTTCACAATCACAATCAATGTATCAACATAAGCATAGTAACATCTTAGACATAGTAGCAACATCTGTCATGTCATAAATATGGTTTACTCACTCAAACTGAGTCCAACATTTTACTAAGAAAATAAAATGTAACATGTCGATATGTCTAGTCAATTATGGGCATTCCATACGATTATAAGAATGTATTATTATGCATAGTATAGGTGTCTTACTACTAGAATTCATTAGTTATGGTAGTCCCACTTGGGCCTTTACTTGATCAACCTATCGATGTCATTTTACTATTTTACTTATTTTATCACCTAATATATCTAAAAAACATATCCTAGTAACTACTTGTGTCCTCCTCGAGGATCCCCATTTGTAACATGCATCAAGGTTCATTTTCTACTAGATTCTTATCAACAACAATTTATACAGTGTTCTATAGTCTTGTTATGATTAATAAGAATATGTTATAGCCCAAATATCCTTTATGTTGATTCTTCGTTTTATGATTATTAAATTATTATTCTTTTTATATAGGGCTTGTTTAGTAATTGAATTATTTGTTTGACTCTTTCTCTCTAATTTATACGACTTATGATCTCATAAATTTGTACGTCTTACGACTTTTCGGGATCCATATTGAGAGTGGTCTAGTGTCTTAACAACATGAATTCCACTATGTTTATTAATCAACTCTCATTTATCAATAAATTTTCTTTAAATAGAACTCTCACACGATGAGTGGCGCATTATACATAGAATACTTACAATTGCACTACTTATTTCTTGGTAATTTTAATAACACGATACACTTCTATAATATGAAGTTTAATTGTTAGTTTGCATTCTTGTCATATTGTTTTCTACGACAATATCTGAATTCCATTTATACGTTCATCTCCTTCTATACTAATTCCTATTATGAGTCCTCCAACAATTGGCCATTTTGTACGAGTCGTTTATCGC
>LPNX010072638.1:60246-87523 GCA_001517045.1 Pseudotsuga menziesii | reverse complement strand
GTGAATCAGTGTGCTAGCACCCTTAACAAATTTCACTTCTCAAAACTTAAACAGAGTTAATCATTTATATTAAGCTACAAAGCATATCAAGATTGGTGTTGATAATCCTTCACCACCGTGTTGTGCAAGACCGATAACACTTGGTGACTTGGGTGCTTGTCATATGCTGAAGGCAGCAATATAGAATCTTTGTAGACAGACGGAATGAACACAGCAATGTGGACCAACGTCCTCAATATTTAATTTTGTATTCAACGATGACTATCTCACATGCAAGGAGAAAGGCACTAAAATAATGTAAATAGAGAGTGGTTCGGACCATTATCTATTGTGTGGTGCATACTATGATCATGTGGACCGAAGCTTGTTGGCTTGGTATGACAATTGGTGGATAAATTTGTTTGACGTAGAGTTAGAATTTGAGTTTGAATTGAAAATTGACTTAAAAGAACCGAAGAGTGCATATTATGCTGGACGTGACAATTTGACTTGTATTATTTTATTTAAGAATTTTATTTTTATGCTTCAAGGGTTTGATGTTCACACAATAATTTTTTATGTCTTCGTATAATCAATCTTAGCCATCTCATCATTTAATTGGTTCAAGGTGTAATTTGTTTACTATTTAATTTGTTCAAGCGCTCCATGTCAACATTGTGATGCTTCAAGGGTTTGATGTTCACACAATAATTTTTTATGTCTTCGTATAATCAATCTTTGCCATCTCATCATTTAATTGGTTCAAGGTGTAATTTGTTTACTATTTAATTTGTTCAAGCGCTCCATGTCAACATTGTGCATCCATGGAAAAGTAAGGGCTCTTTACGTTCAACGTTCCTTATGGCTTCAATTTGTTTATGTTACCATAGAGGTCATCAAACCATAGTAAGTGCGGGTTCCAAGATCTATGATCCATATGTAAGAGAACCACCATTACCATGCTCCATTAAAAGGCATATGAGCTTATCCCACATTATGTTTCAGCCTTTTGGAATGTTGACTCGTTACCATGTTATCTTCGATTGCTTGTACGTGTGATTGTATGCAGCGTCCATCATCATTCTTTTCAAGGGCTTTAAGCAAGATATTGCTACGATAAGAGGGCTGCTTCAAGGACTTCAACGACCAGCCTGTGGACTTTAAGGCATCATCAAGAGCATGATCTACTTAGGATTCCTCAGGGGTACAAGTGCAAGCAGTAGACTCCAAGAACATCAAGTGGCACATACCAAGTGTGCGGGCTTCATGATCCCATCAAGCCACAAATGACCACATAATGGGTCATTTGGACTACCTAGTGCTCCAAGGCTCACACCAACTGTGAGTGGTCTCCAATTCTCAAACAACCATTTCATGCTTCCCATGTCATCAACCTTTGTCACTCCCTTGTCATTAATGTCTTGTCATCAATGACAACTATGTTCAACAAAATCCCCCTTTGTCATTGATGGAAACACCTCTTCAAATACTCCCCCCCTTTGACATTAGTGACAAAGGATAAAAAATGTTTGCTCCCCCTTTCATATATACTTCTTCATCACAGCAGTCAGCAGTCATTGTTATGTCAAAGTACTGGGTGCATCCGTGGAGGTGGGTTACAATTTTTGGCAACGCAATTTTGGCAAAAACAAAAAAATGTACCTCGATTGAGCTTTTTCCAAACCCTCGATCGAGGTTTTCTTAAACCCTCTATCAAGCTTTTGACAAACCCTCAATCGAGGTACAAGTGCTTGATCAAGGGTTAAAAGAAGCTCGATCGAGCATCTTTAATCGTTTTTACTATAAATAGGCAACAAACCTTTGATATAATTCACTCCGTTAATTGGATAAAAAAGGGTCATTTATATTCATTTGTAGATATGGGTCGTGGAGTAATTGGAGTTATAGATATGATTGATAATCTATTAATCCAACATCTATAACTCCAATTACTCTACGACTAATATCTACACATAAAACTTAGAGGAAGTGGCGATAGTAATGCTTTTACTTGTTTCTTCTTCAAGTAATGTACACCCACAAGTATTATTCTAGTCGAAATTATGTTTTATTAAATTTTATTATCATATAATTCTATGTTTTATTTTAATTGAATTCGAAGACCTTATTCCCATGAACAATATGAGATTTGAAAAACTTTGATTAAATAAATTTTTGGGTGTCCATATTCGTGTGCACACACGAATATGGGCACTCGAATATTTTTTTAGTTAAAGTTTTAAAAAGCTCGATCGAGCTTTTCATTTAATGAAGTCTTCCAAAAGATGCTTGGACACCTTGTGTTTTCAATCCCCATTTGAATTCATGTCATTGAAGATTTTCAATTCTTGTCGAACTGAGAATTAGTATCATGTTTAGTTTCCATACTTTTTGTTTTTCGGATCCCACAATCGTCATAACACCTTTTCTTTTGTTTATTTTACTCCACCCTTAGCATTATGAAACACCAAAGCAATTAGTCACGTGTTATTGATGTAAATTCTAATGTCATTCAATAATTTACTAGCAAGATTAACTGCAAATGTGTGACACCATAACAATTTTGAAGAGTAAACAATGGACATTGATATAACCCAAGGAATTGAGGTCATAAATTTTTTTTCATGCTCACATTTTCATCTCTCTAAAGGTACTAAAAATACTTTTCTCCTTCATATGTAATTTTTAATTTTAAAAAACTACAATTATGTGATATGAGTCTGAATTTAACACTAATTTTTATCTTAATCATTCTGTTTTATTCTGCCCTGGGCTCTAGACTTTAAATATATGTCCCGAATATCTATATCATAGGTATATCGTAGTCCTGAGAATCCAGGTCGAGTGGACACAACTCGCCTAAGTTCAACTCATCAACTGAATTGCATGCATCATTGCTCTCCTTGGTTCAATGCAAAAAGAATACAATGACAATGATGCATGCAATTCAGTTGATGAGCTGAAATTAAGCGAGTTGTGTCCACTCGACCTGGATTCTCAGGACTACGATCTACCTACGATATAGATCCTCGGGCCAGATATTTAAATCCCAGAGCCCAGGGCGGAATAAAACATGACGATTAAGATACAAATTAGTGTTTTCAAAGTCATATCACATAATTGTAGTTTTTTAAAATTAAAAATTATATACGAAGGAGCAAAGTATTTTTAGTATTTAAAACCTTTCACTACATTTATGTACTACATTGTATACACATTAGATATATTACTGATAGGAATCAAATGATGTTGAAATTCCTTACCAACCATTGATGACATAAACAAGCTAGATGTTGAATTCTAATGAAAACACACCATGATACTACTTTAATATAAGCATAAAAAAATTAAATGCAAGTAGTTCATGGACTCTAAAATTATTGTTAAAGCCCCAAAATGAATCCCTGGCTTCATCGATTTCACAACTATTGGTTAAAGTTTTGAGTTGTCATGCTAGGATGCGTTGAAGGGTTTATTGTATCTACGCCATGGTCTTCTTCCTCATTACCATGCCTTTTGGTAAGACAATAAAGAGGGTAGTGGCCTACATCGGCATGGAAAACGGTTTCGACATAGAGGTATACGCATTAGATGTTTCCATTAAATAACTTAAATTACTACCTGTGACTGTCGATTCATTGAATCATGGACTGGTACAAAACACAACAAATTTTAGAGCCACGAGCCCTTAATTACTCACACTTAAAACTTTCTCAAATCTAGCCATTAATAAACTTCTTTTGGTATTTTCGTTCAATTTAAAAGGCGAATTGTTGAGAAAAAGACATGCAGTGAGTTGGAAAGATTCAATTGACTTATGATTCATTCCATTTCCCCTCCATCCCATACAGTTATGCTTTCATGACAAGTGTTGAACAAAAAATTTTAATGCCTTGACCCTAGTTATGCTAGCTTTGCTAACTTGCTTGGTATGTAGGGATTTTTTTTAAGTGTTTTCTGAGTTGTGTATTATTTTCTGTTAGGTGCCCATTCCTTATCATTCTTAGATCTCTCAAACTTGGAATGCACTTGGATGCCTCAATAAGGTTAGGACATAGTCTAAGTAGTTTTTTTGTATAATGAAGTGTGCTCCAACTTAAAAACAATACAATAGAATAGTTGTTATGTTACTGAATTGCAAAATTAATGATACACACATAACAACTTAATGCATTCAAAATAGTTTTGTTGAAAATATATCATTTTCATGTAAATATTAAAGGGTGCTCAATTATAAAAAATTGTAAAAAATTGAAAGGACAATATTTAGTTTTTTCATTTTTTTGGTGAAGGGTTTACATAATTTATACTTGTCAATGTAAGTACAATTAATTACATTACCCTTCATCTTAGAAGGGCTCAAAGAATAAATTCCCCTCCATTTGAAATTAAGACCCACCCTTCAAATTTGATCAATGTTCCTCCATTTTTTTTACTAAATATAAGCGTGGTGAGCATGCATATAAAACCAACCTTGGTAGTCATGTACAAAGTTTATTTTTTCAAGTGTTTAACGGTAGCTCGATCGAGGGTTTATTAGACCCTCGATCGAGGGTTTAATAAACCCTTGATCGAGACATTTAAATACCTTGATCGAGCTCCAGACCTCGATTGAGGGCCTGAAAAACAAAGAATTATCCCTCTTACAAGAAAATCAATGTTTCTCTGTGTCCTCTAGGGGTGTAAACCATGCCATTCATGGAACACAACTAAGCGGAGTTCATACCGATAGATTCATCACTGAATCCTCTATCCATTGAGGTATCATACATGCATTTTGGCATTCATATGTTTTTTTTAATTAGTTCTAAAAATTACACTTAGAAAACCTGATAACAACTTCGAAGCAACTCAAAGAAAAATTTGCAGGGTAAAAAATACACATCCAAAAATTTCTTAAAAATGCACAGCCCACACATCGACACGTCCTCTTCAAAAGGGTATCTTTGTTTTTTCAATTTTTGAAAACAATGAAAAAAAAGCTGGGATGGACACACGTGTATAAAATGATGCTGAAATCAGATGTGGTCACTTTCGAAAAATAATAAATAATTGTATATTGTGAAATAAAGTAACAAAAAAATATGCAGACCACAGTGCATTTTGTGTATATCATGCTCATATATATATATTTTTAAATTATCAATGTAAGATTGAATTATTTGGGTTGGACACAAGCCACTTATTAACTTCTTCAAATTTTTAAGGTCACACAGTTCATTAAATGCAAAATTTCACAAATTAAATGACATAGGAATATTTAAAAGAAAATATCATTGGGAAGCCAACATAATATTCTACAATTTGTTTTTTTACTACAAGTTGAAATTCACATGGCATATATGCGTTTCAAGGGCTTCTATCTAGCACGAGTAAGAAATTAGGTTTTCATCGCCAAATTTGGCCAAAAAGTTTTACCCACCTTATGGAATCACCCTTGTAATGTCAGTATACTTGCAATGTCCTATTCTCTTAGATCACAAGTATTCTTTTTAATTTGATTCTTCTTATTGTACAAATAGAATGTGGCTTGACATTGTTTGATTAGTCCTTAGAATGTGTGTTAGGATCAATCCTTAATTTTTCACTTTGCTGACTACTTCACATTGTACAAGAATATACATCGCAACCAATGGCTCTTATTCCAACTTGATCAGAGCTTAAAACTCCTTTCCAACTTTAACTAGTGTATCAATAACCAAATGGATAGCTGAACCAAGACTTGTATATGTTGATGTAGCTTCAAAACTTAATGTTATGTCTGTGGCTTTAAACAATGCTGAAAAAGTGCTTAATAGGACTTCCAATGCTTTCACTTATGTTCCTTTATGTCCTTTGCAGAATCAAATATTTATGGGATTTGAAATTGTAGCTGCCAATTCAGACCTTGATGATTACCTTAGTTTCGAGCTAGATGTTTCACTTTCTAGTGATTAGACCAATGGCTCTTGTTTGATTACCTTCGGATCTGCGTCACTTATTGTTGTCTTCAAGTTTGTACTAATGTATTGATCAAGATGAGACCCTTGATCTTTTTTTATTTTAATGGTTCCGAAACAAGTCCTTCAAACCTTAGGTAGTCTGCATATAACCTTTGATTGACTTGAATTATATATTCTTTGTGCACAGTGGTAACTGAAGTTAGGATCAACATTTGATATCACTGTTTTCAAAATCTGCCAATATGAGTCACCCTAATCCAATTTAGAACCAATTCAAGGATCTATTTTGAGTGCTTAATCAAAGATGCCTTCCAACCAATAACTTCAAACCTCTTCTTTTTCAAGATCTGCAAGGATGACTTCTACAACAAAAATTCATAATGATCTTTCTTCAAGTTTTTCAATTAGATATTCTAGAATCATCTACAAGGCTATTTACCTCAGGATGTTTCAGACATTTTATGATGATGGCCAAGATGTTATTCGATCTTTGAAACTTTGGTTGCCTTTGTCTCCCTTATACAAAAGCCTTTGACTACTAAGATCCGAACTTTGGCTATGCCTTTGGGTAACCCAAGGTTAGAGTTGAGAGTTTTTCATCATATGAATAGTATAAATATTTCATTCTCAAAAGAGCCTTCACCTATCTGTGTATATTTATGCTGTCAAGTACAGGGTATGAAGGATGGTTTCTTTGTATGCTTTGGGTTTCTTCCTTCATTTCAAACTATCTCCTTAACACAGTTCTTACTAGGACTCATCTTCCTCTTGAATGCTACTGTGTATTGTCTTTCAACATTTGTTGTAGATGTGAATTCAGATGCCTTCACAAAATCAATCCATTTTGCGCTTTATAAGTGCCTTGTTTCAATGATTGATCTACATATAAACTTGATCCAATTATGAGCTGCAGTTCTTCAAGAATTTTGCAGTTCATTGGATGCTCCCCCTATTAATGATATCATCAAGGGTCTGCTTATGTCAAGTTCTAATCATATGCTGCTCATCATGAAAATATAGGTAATTTCTTTTCATAGAATCATAAAAATATTGATAATCAGCTGGATTATAACCAACCATATTCCCAGTGTAATCCATACTATCGGATATCAACAACAAGTGTTTCTTGAAGACATCCCTATCAATCATATCCAAATCTAGATAGAGTCATTAGTACACTTTATGGATTCTATAAGAAATGCATAAACACTCATCAAGTAAATTCATAAAAGGTAAGCATGCATCAAGGATAATCATCCATACATCACCATGTTGCTTCACTTCATTTGCTTCAACTATAAGTACAGATCATTGCAAATTACTCTTGATCCCATGCCAACTCTAGCTACGATCCTTGGACCTATTCCACTTCTTGGAGAAACTATCATTTACCTTTGAGGCCATCCTCCAACTCCATGAACTCAAGGTGTGCTGAGATATTTGAAGGAACTCAAGCTTGGCTTACCATATGGCAACCATATTTTGTGCACTGATCAACTTCATTCACATTCAACAATACATTCTTCTACACCCATACCTGAGAGTGTCTTTGACTTTGAACACATGCCTTTTGGGCTTCAAATCTTCCTGCATTATTTTTCTTCCATGGTTCATGGGTTCTCCTTGCTAATGTGTATGAAGGACTAATCATAGGTTTTCTTCCTAAACTTGCACAATCTTGGGCTTTGTGACCGAAGCCATAGAAATTGTAACATATCATGGTGTGACAATTAGTAGCAATATGGACAACACAATTACATTTCCAACATCTGACTATATTGTTGGGGGTCCCAACACTTCTTGCATGAGATATGCAATCCAATTCCTTATGACCAAAATCATTACATGAGTAGAAATAACCATTGAAACTATTTTCATACCTGGATGCATGATTCCTCCTTGAGGATGCCTCTTTTCTCAACTTGCTTTGAGGAGTAGGACTAACTCTTTGATGGCTTCCTGATTTTATGATGTCTTCTTTGTTATGTGTAGGTACATGCATAGCAACATTGCTTTCGCTTTTGGAGAATGAGGGGCTTTCCTCATACCTGTTAGGTGTCCATGTGTTTGCTACTAACTTTTCTTTTCCTAAGTTGTAGCCAAGGCCAGATTTATCAAAAGGTGATCTTTGATATTCCAAGATCTCGTCCAAGATGATTGACTTGTTCCTGAACTTCACACATGTGTTAGAATTTTCACTTGTCTTTTTGAGACCAACTACTTCCATCTCAAGCTTTTGGCATTGCTTCTCCTTCTCATCCAATTTTCCTTCAAGAATTCCTCTATTCTTTTGGCTTCTTCTATCCGAGTCTTCATATCAACATTAGCCTTGTTTGTTTCTTCAAGTTCTTATGATTGGATGATCATTTCATCTTCTTTGTGGTCCAGTTGAACTTGTAAACTTTTCCTCTCGTGACTGAGTTTCTTGAGCATATCCATAGTCTTTTGTTGGTAATTTTCAAAGGACCACATGAGATTCCTTTTAAGCCTCAAATTGTATTTGAGATCAATGTCCATTAATAGTTGTATTAGGAGATATTTCTTAGCATCTTCAAGATCATTTTCAACTTTATTACAATCACTGCTACTATAATAAGAGATATCCTTACTGTCATTGATGTCTAATGCTTGCTCTTCATTTTCTTCTTGCTTCACGTCTTCATTGGGATTAAGTTTTTCTTCCTTATTTGTGTCTTGGTTTCCTTTTTGGCATTCACTTTGTAGCTTAAACCATAGGTATTTGGCTGAAGTGTATTCTCCTACACTCTCTTTGACAGAGCTTGAGAGTCCATCGATAAGAAATGTTAAGGCAATGGTGTTGTCCTTCTTGGTATATTTTTGTGCAACTGTCTTGGTCTTCTTGTTGGATGGAATGGGTGGATTGATCACAATATCCTAGACACCAAACTTCTTCAGATAATCTTTCATCTTGCTTCTCCATCCAAAGTAACCCGTCACATAAAATACTGAAACCTAATCATTGGAGAACTGTGCTTGTCCTTCCATTATGTGTCCACAGATCTCTGTCAAGCTAGTAAGGCTTGTGTTGAAGGAGGACTCTGATACTAAATGTTGGACACAATGCCACACTGAGAGAGGGGGTGAATAAGTGTGCTAGCACCTTTAACAAATTTTACTTCTCAAAACTTAAGTAGAGTTCATCATTCATATTAAGATACTAAGTACATCAAGATTCATCAATTGATGATGTCATCAATATAGATCATAAGAGACACTTCACAAGACAAGTATAATAAACTTTATTTATAATTTGATATGAATTACAATGAAGAATTCAATCTTTCGATTACATCAACACCAACTGACCAAAGAGCACTAACTCCTATTCCAAGACCCAACCTAGTTTTCTTAACTCCAACCAGGGAAACATTTAAGGATGTGATATTTATCCTAGAGTATCTAAAGGGAGGCGAATATTGTATTAATTGTCTATTTAAAGGTAGACAAATATTTCCATTTTTTAATGGATAAGTATACCTACTTTGCGAATAATCCCTTATTGAAAAAAGTAATTAGACGAAATATTTATGATATGTGTTTTTGTGTTTGGTGAAAATTCACAATCTCAATTTCATCACTATTTATCTAATATGCATATTCCTCTTACAATTTACCTCTTATGTGAGTGTTTTTCATTATTTTCATACAGGTGCATGTAATAATGGAAAAATATCAAGATAGGATTGGACACCCATGTATATTGCTAAAAATAATATTACCAAATATGCAAATTTCAAAAAATACTTCGACATAACTCCTAATTGATGGAAATGCATTGTCTTGGTGAATTTAGACATAAATATTGATAAAGATAACAATTTATGTTTGTTAGAAGTTCATTATGTAAATGACATAAAAAAAATTAAATGATTATTCATGTTCTCCATAACTACTCCATAAGGAAAAAATTATGGATAATTAATAACCAAAAATTTAATTGCAAAACAAAAAGTGTTGGAAACTTGAGAAATACATATGTACCATGCTTCTTTTCACTACTACATACATTGTGCCATTTACAATATTATTAAATTAATTCAATTGCTGTGGTGAGAAAACACCCTAAATTTGTTTGAGTACATCACAATACCTCTCTAAAATAAATGATTAAAGGCTCAAGTATGTAGGATTATAAAGTAAAGAAACACAAAGAAGTAAAACAAATGTCATTATTTTGGTCGATAGTGGGAGTAAACACAACAAACGATGAGACTGACAAAGAGGAGGCTAACATCACACCAACGTTCTCAGTGGTTGCAATGACATGTATCTGTCAACCCTAAACCCTCAAATTGTTTGGCCATATAAAAAACACTAGGGTGATGGTGTTGGTTGATAGTGGGAGTAAACACAACTTCATAGACTCTAGGGTAGCAAAACAACTAAACATATTCATCTACCCTACCATCATCTTCCAAGTATTGATACCAGGAAACAAGAACACACCGTGGGATAGTAAATGCCATAAAGTAGAACTAGCTATAAAGGACTGCACGCTAAGATTTCCAATGTATGTTATCACAATCAGAGGGGTTGAAATTGTTTTAGGGGCATAATGGTTGGAAGCGTTGGGGACAGTTGGATTAAACTTACGACAAAAATTTATAAGGTTCTATGAAAATGGGAGGAAATATAAGCTTTACAATATTAACTACCCCCCTCCCCAAATTGTCTCATCCAATAAAATGGAAAAGATGATAAAAAAGGGAGCTCAATCCTTCTTCTTACACTGCTATGCTATATATGGAAATAACAACTGATGAAAGAAAAAATATTGACCCACGTGAATTAGAACTACTCATGGGGGAACATGGAAGACCTTCCTCATGGTATCCCATCCCCATGTTCTAGGGATCACATCATTGAGTTGATGCCAGGATCAACTCCAATTGGAAAAAAATCATACAGACAATCTCACAGGAACAAACCAGGGATCGAACGTTTGGTGTAGGAACTATTTGACGCTGGAATAATCACACGTAGTAAGAGTCATTTCTCTACACCAGTCATACTCGTTAGGAAAAAATATGGATCATATAGACTTTGAATTGATTATCAAGGGTTAAAGAAAGTCACCATAAAAGGTAAATTCCCCATTCCCTTTATTGATGATCTGCTTGATGAAATACATGGTGCAAAATAGTTTTCTAAACTAGACTTAAAAGCAAGATATTACCAAATCTGTATTCAAGAAGAAGATGTCCCCATAACAACTTTTTGCACCCATGAAGGTTTATATGAATTTTGAGTGATGCCGTTTGGATTATCCAATGCCCCGACAACATTTCAAGTAGTAATGAATGGCTTGTTTTGCCCTTACCTAAGAAAGTTCATGCTAGTGTTTTTTGATGATATCCTTATTTACAGTAAAAATTGGAACTCACAACTCAAGCATGTAGAAGCAATATTGAAGCTTCTAGAAGAAAACAAATTTTATGCTAACAAATCAAAATGTAGTTTCGGGCAAAAGCATGTAGAATTTTTGGGGCACATTGTTTCAACCGATGACATTAAGGTCGATCCCAAAAAATTTATGGTGATCATAGAGTGGTTGTCCCCCAAGTCAATCACATCATTAAGAGGATTTATGGGTCTAACAGTTACAGAATGTTTGTTTGCAACTACGCCCAAATTGTAGCAGCGATAACATCACTATTAAAAAGGGTTGCTTTCAGATATGATAAGGATGCAGAAACTTGTTTTGAACAATTGAGAACCCTAATGACATCCGCACTAGTGTTAGCAACTCCTTATTTTACAAATACATTCATCCTTGAATGTGATGCTTTAGGGACATGCTTAGGAGTTGTTCTCATCCAAGATAAACATCCGAATTGCTTTCGAAAGCCAAAAGTTAAAACCAAATGAGTAGAAAAAATCCACATACGACAAGGAAATGCTGACAATAATGCATGCCCTTGTTAAATGGAAGCAATATTTGTTCAAGACCAAATTTCTTGTTAAAACAAACCACAACAACCTGAAGTATTTTTTAACTCAAAAAAATATCTCTCCCGAACAAAAGAAATGGGTAAGAAAAATCCAAGTCTTTGATTTCGACATTTTGTATAAAAGGGCAAGGAGAATAGGGTTGCAAACAAATTATTAAGAAAACTTGAGAATGATGCCTCACTATGTGCCATATCCATAGTTTTTCCTGAATGGATTTTAGAATTCCAAAGTGAGTATGTGAAAGACCTAGAGACAAGGAAGCTAATTGAAGAAGTTGAAAAAAACAAAGCAACAAACTCTAGATATTCATGGGAAAAAGACATATTGTGGTACAAGCAAAGAATATATTTACCCAGTTCATCAAAATTTAAGACTCAAGTCTTAAAAGAGAACCATGACTCCCCAACAACGGGCCATGTTGGTTTCTTTAAAACATACCAGAATACTCACCAATTCTTATTTTGGAAGGGAATGGATACTGATATCCAGAAATATGTGGCTGAATGTGATACTTGTCAAAGGAAAAAGTCTGAAATGTTGTCTCCTCTCGGTCTCCTACAACCCCTTCATATTCCAACCCAAAAATGGTCTGAGGTATCCATGGATTTTATCACCGACCTTCCTACATCAGAAGGAAATGATAGTATATTTGTAGTCTTTGGTATATTAACAAAATATGCTTATTTAATTAGTATTTCATCCAAAGCAAAAACAAGCCAAGTCGTAGATAGTTATGTAAAGAATATATTTAAGCTCTATGGGTTTCCCAAGGTTATTGTTAGTGACATGGACCCCAAATCTACTAGCAGCTTTTGGAAAGAATTGTTCCACCAAATTGGGACTTCATTAACTATGAGTACCTCGTACCATCCCCAATCAAATGGAAAAATGGAAGTAGTAAACAAATGCCTTGAAGGATACCCGAGGAATTTTGTGAACGACCGACAAACTCAATGGATACAATGGCTACACCTTGCAGAATGGTCGCACAATTATCATACATCAACAAAAATGTCACATTTTGAAGCCTTATATGGGTATCCACCTCCTACATCAAGATAATATGTCATCAACAATTTCAAAGTTCTAGTAGCAAAAGATGAGGGAGAATGGGTAGGTGACCAAGAGGATGCAGTGAGAGAGTCGAGAAGATGGCTAGTGCATGGAGTGCATCGGGGTAGATGGGAGTTGGTGGATTGAAGGTGGTGTATATGTAGAGTGAAGTTGAGTGAAGAGGGACGTGGTGGAAGCAGGAGAGGAGTCGATGCGAGGAAGAGATGGGAGATAAGTTAATGGGTCGATGTGGAGAATGAATAACACTGAGATGGAGATCGATGAGCTTTGATACCAACTTGGAATGCATATTCAGAAAGATATATTTTGTTTATTGAATTGATGATTTTTACAAGGATTACAATGTGGCGCTTTATACAAATCAAGGGTCATCATTAATTGATGTGACCTATCAAGCCGTTCTTTAATAAATAACAAATGATTAACTAAGTTACTAAACCATTTAGTTTTATTACACAACAAATAATCTTTCCCTTTATGCCTTTTCCCCTCTCCCAAATTTGGACACAATTTGTAGCTTAGAGAATATAAATAAACAAGAAACAAGGTATTTTGTATTCACTTAGTCATTTCATTTATACCCTATATTCATATTGTAGATAGGATGGTTGGTTGAAAAGTTGATACTTGGTTTTTGTTGTTCTACCGAGTTCATGTTTTTCATATCCCATTTAATTAATGGAAAATTAATTTGGAGTTGAGTTCACTGCACAAATTATCATGCTACAAATTTGTAAGGTGTTTGTGTATGTTAGGTTGAGCCCAATGTATATTGTGTTGTGGTTGGTCTAATTTCACCAATACACTTACCCCTTAATTTCACCAATGCAATTACCCCTTAATTGAACAATATTTGATACCATATGGGCCGATATTCTTAGACTTGAACCTGTCAATATTATAAAAACAAAGAGTGGACAAAAAATGCATAAGGATGGATAGAGACTATTGGACACAATGCCACATTGAGAGGGGGGGTGAATCAGTGTGCTAGCACCCTTAACAAATTTCACTTCTCAAAACTTAAATGGAGTTAATAATTCATATTAAGCTACCAAGCATATCAAGATTCATCAATTAATCATGTTATCAATATATATCATAAGAGACACTTCACAAGACCAATATAGTAAACTTTATTTATAATTTGATATGAATTACAATGAATACTCCAATCTTCTGATTACATCAACACCAACAAAACAAAGAGCATCAACTCCTAGACAAGTATAGTAAACTTTGTTTATAATTTGATATGAATTAAAATCAATATTTCAATCTTTCGATTACATGGGTACCAACAGAACAAAGAGCACCAACTCCTATTCCAAGGCCCAGCCTGGTTTTGTTAGCTCCAACTAAGAAGAGATGCATGACCCAACTTGTCTTCACATACTGATCACTATCAAGTCAATTACCTCTTTGTCACTTTCCAATTACAAGTGGTCACTGTCAACTTTGTTGTTCACTGATCATGCCAATTCACCTAGCCATTAAAAATGTGCCAACTCTAATCTTCAGACTTTTATCTTTAACAAAATTTGGATGCCAACAAGCTCTACTTCAAATCTAGGATTTCTTATAAACTCTATCCACCACTTCGAGTTCTGCTTCAACTCTAGGATTGCTTATAAACTCTGTCCACCACTTCAAGTTCTACTTCAAGCTTTGGAGATCAACTGGTTCTCATCCAAACTTCTTTCTGTATGCCTGAGATATGGATTTTTCATTTGGAGTGTAAAGATTTAAAGTCGCTGGCATACAACATGCAAAGACGGTGTAAGAGATCAACTGTAACTTCAGAGATCAAGCATTGCTTGAAATACTCCCACCTTTTGATTTCAAAACACTTCACTCTTTGATGTTAAAGAGACCATAGATAGATAACAGAGCTACGAATTTCAAACCCTGTGTTGGATGCCCTAAAATAAAATTCTACTATGGATGCCCAAGTCTGCCTTCTATAAGGCTGTAGAAACTCTGATAACGGTTATATCTTCACCTTGAACTACAAACAACATTGGACTACTACTTGTATCCACACAAAGAAAAACAGATCAAGCCATCTGCTACTGTAGTAACCTAAGAGAAGAGAGCTTCAATAGATGTCTTCACAGGATAAAAGCAACCTTGAGGATAACAAGTGGATTAACACAACTCTCTGCTACTAGGATCTCTCTTGCCCAAATTTCAGAGGTTCTGTTTGTGCTAAAAGATGCACTCTGACTATAGAGAGGGCATGACTAGCACATCTAAATGCTCAAAGAAAAATGATTGGTTGAATTGAATGGATATGTGGTTGTGCAATGGACCATGTGTAATATCCCAAACTTGTATTTTTGTTTTTATGTGTGTACTATAGATGGCTAATAGAGTTATGCCTCAAAAGTGAAGGATTTTTTCCTCCAAAGACAGCCCGATTCATTTCTTTTCGTACAACCCATAGAGAAAAAAAGGTAAGATAGCAGCAGACTGAATGCTTGGAGAAACTTGCAATCCAATTACCCAGAAAGGTACTGAGATTTTTGCTTGACTGGGGAGGAAGAAAGTGATATTGATCACTCAGATTAACAATGACATTCTTCCACATAGCACAAGAAGAAAATAAATGCTGCACACTATTTTCACCGAAGCCACAGAGAGCGCAATAGTCGGGCCCAATCCGTCCTCTTTTCTGAATATTTTCCGAAGTGAGGATTTTATTTTCCAAAGCCAGCCAGATGAAACAACTGATTTTTTTTGGAAGAATGACAGACTAGATCAAGGCATGTAATGAGCTACCAGTCAGGGGAGAAGATGAGTGGACAATAAAGTCATAAACCAATTCTACTGAAACAGAGCCATCGGATTTATTATAGTCCCAAATCAAGAGATCAGATCGTGAGCTGAGTCCGATCCTCGCATGTTCCAGACTTCTTGTGAAGCTTTTCCAAACTAATTTCCATTCCCAAATAATATTCAAATTCTCAGCAGTGTACCAATAATGGTGTTGAGGTGGAAGTATATTGTGTGCCTGAGAAAGAGTAGAGATAGCCAAGTCCACAAGGTATTCTCTAAGATCTAAAGGTAGCCAGGATATGGTCTGTCTGCCAATAATCGGGTCGATACCTAGGAGTATGTCTTTCCTGTTACCCACCTACCAAGAAAGACACTTGCCCAGCCAAGGAAGAGTGTGCAAGAACCCTTTCTAGATTAAAGAATATTTCCGAACAGAATTTTTTTTTCCTGAGCCATGCCACAACAGATTGGTTCTTCTGAAACTTGCTGATTAGGACCTGATGCCAAAGACCGCTATTTTGAAGGACCATCCAAAAATTCTTGGCCCTCAATGCAATACTAAACCAATGGAGATTTTTGATGCCCCATCCACCTGAATCTTTTGGACATGAGAGGTGTTCCCAACTGGTCAAATGGTACCTGTGTTTGTCCCTAGAAGATCCCCATAAGAAAGCAAAGGTTAATCCTCTGAGCTTATTAAGGACAGAGATAGGAATAGGAGCAAGTCCCATCCAGTAGACCGGGAGACTAGACAAAACAGTTTGGACAAGGACCAAACAACCACCAAGAGAGAGATACTTATGAGACCAATGGTAAATTATGTTTTCATATTTCTGAATCAACCAATGCCAGTCACTAATCCTGTACCCCTTAGGTTTGAGAAAATACCCAAGATACTTGAAACCAATGGATAAGGGGTCCATCTTGTAGGGAAAAATCCTAGAGATATCAAGAAGAGTATCATTTTCAATATTATTTTAGAGGAAGACATATTTATCCATGTTGATACACATCCCAGAGGCTTTGCAGAAAGTACTAAGAATAACTTCAAATGGCATCCACTACAGCAAGGTACCAGTTCCAAGCAAAATAACATCATCCACAAAGAGGAGGCAGGTAAGATCCAAGGAAGAAGATATTTTAATACCTCTGATGATTCCATTCTCCCTAGCATCATTAATCAAGAGACTGAGCCCTTCAATAACAAGAATGAAAAGTAGGGGGGATAAGGGACAACCTTGTCTGATACCTCTGAGGCACTGAAGAATTTGGAAGGGGTTCCATTAATCAACACAACAAAGTTTGCTGAAGTAAGACAACAAATAATCCAATTGATTACCAGGAGAGGAACCCCAATTTGAATAAGAATGAGACTAATATAAGACCAATTTACTCAGTCAAAGACTTTCACTAGATCCCGTTTGAGAATGAGAGCATAAGTATTTTTGGTTTTAACAGAATGTAGGGTCTCTTGAGTAATGCCTATAGGCTTGACAATTTGTCGGTTTTTGAGAAACCCAAACTACTCTCTTGATATGTGTGAGTCCAACAAAGGTTTTAATCTAACATCAATAATCTTGGAGATTAGCTTGTAAACCAGATTACACAGAGAGATCAGTCTAAAAACAACAAAGGAGATAGGCTTATCCTTTTTAGGAATCAAGGCTAGGAACGTGGAGTTTATAGATGGAGTGATAAGACCAGACAATCTAGCACAATCAACAACAGAAAGTAAATCCTTCCCTAACAAATAAAAAAAGTGAATAAAGAACTCCACAGGCTGGTCATCAGGACTAGGGCTCCTGTCCTTTTTGAAATATTTAAGAGCACCCTCAATCTCAGATAAGGTGATAGGATCCATGAGACCACAAGCCTCATCGGGAGGGATCATAATGGGAAAAAGAATGACAACTTTGAGCTGGGAAAGTAAACAGGTTTGTTTGTCATAACAGAAAATATGAGAGAAGTGGCTAAGGCCCAGTTCCTTCAAAGCTTCCTCCTCCTAAACACTGTTTCCATCATTATCTTTAAAAGACCAGTTCACATTATGATTTCTTCTACCCGAAGCCAAGGCATGAGAAAACTTGGTATTGGAGTCACTGTATAAATCCCAATTGGCTCTACTTTTAAGCTGCCAAGTAAGAAGGTAATGGTCCAACAACTTTTTTTTTTGGAATGAAGAAGGTCTAGATTTAACTGGTCCTCAAGGGATAGGATGCCAGAAGAACATCCAGAGAGAAGGACCCCATTTTCCTCGTCAATCTTAAGTGAATCAGACTCCAAAGTGGAGTCTTTTTCTTTAGTCCAAGCCTTAACCTGTTTCTCGAGTAAATGAAGCTTATGGGAGAGGAGATACAAATCATTTTCAGAAGATGGGGGAAGCAGATCGGGCCATCTCTAGGAGACCCAGAGGTTAAAATAAGGATCAATGAGCCAAGATCTGTTGAATTTGAAAGGAAATTTACAGGAGCCAGCCAACTTTTTCCACTCAATGCAAATAAAAAAATGATCAGATAAATCAATAGGGAGAGCCCAAACACGATGCAAATTGAGTACACGTATCAGAGAAGAAGAGAGTAAGAAATGATCGAGTCTTTTACTGATCCCTTCATCCCCCACTCTCCCATTTCTCCAAGTGGGGCCTGCCTCAGGGGGATAAACATCTACTAGATCGACCGAATCAAACAGGAATTTGAAATGAGTAGCAAGAGGGTCAAGAACAACCCTTTTACCCCAGGTTTCAGAGGCATTCAAAGTTAAGTTAAGGTCCCCTCCCAAGATTAGGTTTGGAATAGTGAGAAGACGGCCTTTGAGAATCATATCCCAGAAATGTTCCTTGTTCCGATAGGGTCCATAACAATTGAGGATAGCTAGAGGAGAGGTCATACCACAAAAATTTTCCTTTACAAGGATACTAGCAGTAGTCTCAAAGGCATGACATCTAACTGAAAGAGGGTTCCAGGAAGTAAGCAAGCCCCCCTAGAGGCCCGAAGCATCGATGGCACAAAATTCCCAGTTAGGCAAAATTTTGGAGAAAGCAAGGAGAGCAGGATAAGTGCTACACATGGTCTCCTGAAGGAGGATCATGTTAGGAGAAACATAGTGAAAAAGTGACCGAAGGCTACAAATTGTTATACCACATGAAAATACAAATTCTAAACACAAAGGGAAATCAAGGCATTAAACAAATTAATCCACAATAAAACTACATAAACAAAATTGTATCAATGAAAGATGTTAATTCAAGTGTAATGCATTAACTTTACATAAACAAATAAGTTTCAAACATTGTTGAACATAAGAAAGATAAAGAAGAATTGAATGTTTTGTATTTTTTAATGAATGTATAGTAAAAAATAGCAGTATTTAAAGAGATACACATCATCTATAATGGTCGTATCCTATTGAAGAAGTGTGTCAACTATACTAATGTTTGAAAAATCCTCCTCAATAGTGTTGGGCATGCGTTGTAGTCTTTGTAGGTTCCTAGAGCAATGAAATTTATTTTCCCATCCATTCCACACCCTCTCTCACTCTCCTTCCTTCACTCACGCAATGTTTCCCACAACTCCTTCCTCCCCAGTTCCATCTTTTGCTACCTATTTCTCTCAACTATCAAATTTGGTGCAAAAATTGAGCCGTGTTTAAAAGGTTTTATTAGAGTTTATGAAAATGGGAAAATCTTTGAAATATTCAAGTCTCTAAAATTGTGTATGAGTTTTGCATAGGTGGGGTTGAACAAGGGGTTCCATGTTGATAATCACTTGTGATGGTTAGCTTTTTCTTGTTTGTGTTTCCATGTCCATTGTTGGAGATGTCTTGTATTATTTGCATGTAGATTTTGCTTTGATGCATGCTATGTTAGTTGTAGAATGTGGCTATGCACTCATTTGCAATTGAATTTATGTTTTTCTTTGTGATCAAGAAATTAGGGTTTTGATGGTGCATAATACTTAAGTATTGTATTCCGAACAATGAAATCAATACAATGAATCAGAGAGAGTTTTGACTCTTTAAGTTAGGTTGATTTTCTTGGTTAAAGGTTTTAATTATAATTTTTGTGTATTGTGTGTCATTGTTGTTCTTTATATTTTGATTAAAGATTTGTAAGCATTGCTTTAGTTGCAAAGGTTAAAAATTGACATCCACCATGTTACATGCATTGATGTGCTACGACTTGTTGACTCCTATTCCCATGTTACATGGATTCATGTGCCATTGCATAGGTTAATGCTAGGAACCATAGGTTATTTGAATATTGAAAAGTGGCATGTTGGTTATTTAGTTTTCCATTTAGGGTTGTTATCACATATATAGTGGCGAGGCTACCATATTCTATTTTTTCAGATACAGTACATTTTTCAGCCAGATCTCTTACATATGAGATGCTGAGATGAGCAGTTTTGACGGATCATTATTTTATTTGTGGACTATTGTACTCTCCCATGTCAGGACTGAGTCTCAGGACACTCAGATTTGAGGACCGATTTAGCCATTTAGTCATTACAGAGTAGTTATTGATGCCCAATTTTATATCAGTGCTTTCTCATTAGACAAATGATGTTTCAGATGGATTATATGCATGATTATGACTCAGCTTTTTATATTTTGTTATGGTTATCATTGCTCTTATACTCATTTTGGTGTCATGTATTAACATGTGGTTTCATGATCTGGCGGTCATAATTATATGGACTTGGATGTATTTGTATTTATGTATTGATGTCCCTACTTTGACTTTGAATTTCTTGATCTATACTCATTGGTTTTACCCTCCCTAGGGAGAATAGAGGTAGTCGTTCCCACCACTCTTTTGGCTTGCTAGTGTTGGATTAATCATTCACTATCTCCACCCATCCATTACCTTCCAGTTTAGTTTTCAACCCGACTGACTTCTTGACTTATGGCATGGATGACCTTTTCCCCTGTTAGAGCCTTTATTGGACAAGCTTCCCTGTTTATATTGTTTCTCGACTTTGATTTGGCAACAAAACCTGCCTTTGGTGAGTTGGATTGTATGCCTAAATCATTCTGGTCAGTTTTCTCGATGTTTAGCACTGTGCAGAACTCCCCCTGGTCACTTGAGATGTTGTTGCCTAAGACTGAAAGCTCATGTACTACCTGTGCATTTTATTTACTAGGGCATTGTATGGGCATAGGGGGTGCAAGCATTTGTTTTTACCATAGTACCCCCATCCTAGAGAGCTTGTTCGACTCAGTTTGACAACGCAGGCACCCTAGGAGGTTGTTTTGGCAAGTTCACATTTCCCGAGGCAGATTAAAAAATGATTAAATGGCTATTGCAGAAACCGATTTGGGATACAGAGGCAAGGAAATGACATGGGATGAGTGTGGGATGAGTCATGATGATTAGTACTGCTGTTCTGAGGTTTTTAATTTTGTCTGAAAATTTAATAAAGCTCTCTCACTCTAAAAAAAGGTTTTCCCTTAGGGGTTTTTCCTGGTCCATTGGACAAAAACAAGTGTCTGAATTTTCCATGTGTGTAAATGTCTGAAATTTTATGAGTTTCACTTTTCCTGTTTGAAAAGAAAATTTCCGAGTTTGTTTAAAGTTGAGAAATTTTTTTCACATGTGTTTCAGTTTGGACAATTTTTGAAAAATTATGCATTGAAAGGGTTGGGACAAATTTCTAACACATTCATGGTATCAGAGCTTTACAAAGATTCATAATTTTAAACATTCAGAAGTTGGGGTTTGATGGAAAATAATTCTTGAATAGCTTGCTTAAGGTCATAGGTTGCAGCCATGGTGTTCGGTCTTAGAGTGGATGATAGACTTGATGGAGCTGCCAATTTTAGCCTTTGGAAGCCTAGGATTAGCTTGATCCTTGAAGAGAATGAACTATGTGATATATTTCAAGGGACAGCTACAAATCCTGTGGTAGTACGTTGGTGCAACAGATAAGGTAGCCTTTCTAAAAAAAAGACATAAAGGCAAGAAGAGTTATTCTTGATGCAGTGAAGGATCATGTGATCCCTCACATTTCAGCCAAAGACCATGCTTTTGAGATGTCGACAGGTTTCACAAATATTTATCATAGTTCCAATGAAAACATGAAGATAGTATTGAGAGAGAAGTTGAAGGGTGTTTGCATGGGAAAAGGTGAAAGCATGGCATCATATCCTACCCAAATCACACACGTAAGATATGAGCTAGAGGTTGTAGGAGAGGTGATAGGAATTCCTGAGAAGGTTTGTACAACACTCAATGGTGTGCCACAACAGTCGATTGTATTTGCTTAGACCATTATTGGAAGGGAGAACATGCCTGCATGGGATCGATTGTGGGATGATCCCACACAGGAGGAGATACAGAGAGGATTCTTACAAGGTAGTTTGTCACATCAGAGAGATGATAAGGAGAATGTTTCTTTAGCAACGAAGGGAAAGAAGAAGAAGAACTTCAAGAAGGGCTCCAAGGAGGAAGCCAAACAACATGAGGGAGAGAAGAAGGACATGAGCAAAGTGAAATGCTTTGCATGTCAGAAAATGGGACACTGTGTTGGACAGTGTCCTAACAAGAATAAGAAGAATCAATAGACTGCAACTACAACAGAGATTGATGAGTTTGCAGTTAGATTTGAGAGAGACTTTTCTCTATTTGCAGGTGTTGGTGTAGAGAGAGCATCTTCTATTACCAGCAGATATTTTGAGGACCACATGGAGCATTCCATTATTGTTGGGCATTCATTGAATGCCACCACCACTTCCTCCACTTGGTACATTGATAGTGGAGCTTCCATTCATATGACAGGTGATCGAGACATGTTCACATAGATGTCTGAGTTAGAATTGGAGATTGAGGTTGTATTGGGAGATGATACAGTGGTGAGAGTAGTTGGGCGAGGGACTATTTGCTTTGAGAGGGAGTCCATGCAGCCTATGTTTTTGAAGGATGTGTTGTTTGTCCCTGGGCTGAAGAAGAATATTGTTTCAGTTTCCATGATAGAGATAGAGGCTTCGGTGTATATGTCCTTGATGGGAAAGTTCACATCTTTCCCAAGTCAACAGGTCCATCTGAATCACGAGTGATTGGAGTTAGGAGTGGGAAATTGTACAAGCTTCTTTTCCAGCCACATCATGCATTGTCACACACTCAAAGCGATGATGAGTTGTGTGAGCTATGGCACAGGAGGATGGCTCATCTTCATCATCCAAATTTTCAAATGTTGAGAGAGATGACTATAGGTATGCCAGAGTTCAACACAAAGTCTAGTGTTGTGTGTAGAGGGTGTGCTTTGGGAAAGTACACCAAGACTGCTTTTCCAAGCAGTGATTCTAGATCAGAGGGAGTGCTTCAGTTGATACATTCAGATCTGTGTGGTCCCATGTCTTCTGCCACTTTGACAGGATATGAGTATTACATCACTTTCATTGATGACTTCTCAAGGAAGACCTGGATCTATCTCCTTAGAAGCAAGAGATCAAAGGAAGTCTTGCTTCGGTTCCAAGAGTTCAAAGCTCTTCTGGAGAACCAGACAAGAAAGAAGATCAAGTTAATTCAGTCAGACAATGGAGGTGAGTACACTTCTTGTGCATTTGATGAGTATTGTCGACAGGAGGGGATAAAGAGGCAATTGACTCTTTCTTACACTCCATAGCAGAATGGAGTGGCTGAAAGGAAGAACCGCTCTATAGTGGGTGTAGTTAGAGCCATGCTGGATGATCAGAGTCTTCCTTTCTTTCTATGGACAGAGGCTTATAGTACTGCTATTTATGTTCTCAACATGAGTCTGGACCATGCATTGGGGAGTAAAATTCCTGAGAAGACATTCACAGGGAATGTGCTTTAGATAGGTCATTTTTGTATTTTTGGTTGCTTTACATACTCTCATGTCCCTTCTAAGAAGAGGACAAAGTTGGAGGATACAGGTGAGCATGGTATCTTTGTTGGTTATGATGACACATCGAAGGATTTTCGGATTTACCTTCTTACATAGAGGAAAGTTGTGGTGAGAAGGGAGGTGAGGTTCGATGAGGAGAAAGCCTTCAGGAGGTCTCTTGATTTCGAGATGGAGGATCAACATGGTACTACACAGGTGACAATTCAGAGTTCAAAAGGTTAGAGTTCATGGTCACCAATTTCAGGTGTGACTAGGTCACAGGTCACTAGCTCTTCAGTTACAGGGGCTCAATCTACAGGTACTTCTTGTAGAGGGTAGGTTCACAGTCATAGGTTCATAGATGACACCTTTAGGTGATTCAAGTTGTAGTGGTACAGGTACAGGTTCACCAGGGATAGGTTCTCAGGTTGTTGTGACTTCTTTAGGGAGACACATGTCTAATGAGGAGGTTGAGGAGAGTCTAAGACAAGATGCTTCGTCCAGGAAGAGGAAGCCAAGTTGTCTTTAGGAGTTGATGAAGGAAGCAGAGCAGTTAGTTGGACCGCCCAAGAGGGAGGTCAGAGAGAGCAGGGCACCAAAGAGGTTTTCCAGCTATATGGAATAGGTGACTAGCTTGCGTGATATTGTTCCTGACACTTATGAGGAGGCTTCCGCACACCAGGTATGGAGAGATTCCATGATGGAGGAGTACAACTTCATCATGAAGAATGGGGTGGGGGAAGTGGTTCTGAGATCCGAGGGGAAGTCAATTGTGACTTCCAAATGGCTTTACAAGATAAAACATGCTGCGGATTACACTATTGAGAAGTTCAAAGCTCGTTTTGTTGCATGTGGTTTCTCACGGGTCGAGGGAGTTCAATATGATGAGAAATTTGTACCAGTGGCCATATTTTATTCGATCAGAATAGTGATCTCCGTCGTTGCAGAGATGGGTTGGAAGATCCATCAGATGGATGTGAAAACCACTTTCTTTAATGGTTTTCTATAGGAGGAGGTATATTTGGAGCATCCACAGGTTTTTGAGGTGTGTGAGAGAGACACACATGTTTGTAGGCTCAAAAAAGCCTTGTATGGACTGAAGCAAGCGCCTTGGGCTTGGTATTCTAGGATCGACATTTACTTGCTTTCGATTGGGTTTCAAAAGAATGAAGCGGATCCTAACCTATACTATGTTTTGGTTTGTGGTGTTCCACTTATTCTTTTGTTGTATGTTGATGAATTGTTCATTACTGGTGGAGAGCACCTGATTGATGTGTGTAAGAAGGGTCTTGATTTAGAGTTTGAGATGATAGACCTTGGACTGATGCATTATTATTTGGGGATGGAGGTTTGGTAGGAGGACGGACATGTTTTCCCGGGGCAAGGAAAATATGCTGCAGATGTTCTGAAGAGATTTCATATGACAGATTGCAGACCTATGTCGATAGCCATGATCACCAACTGGGTTAATCTTCATGCTTCAGAGGGAGAGTTGGTGGACCCTACCTTATATCATTAGTTGATTGGTTCGTTGATGTATTTGGTCAACACCAGACAAGATATGAGTTTTACAGTGAACACTCTTAGTCCGTTCATGGTGGAGCCCAGGAGAGTGTATTAGACTGCTGCAAAACACATCTTGAGGTATCTTTCAGGTACAACTGACTATGGATTGGATTATAGGAGATATAGCGGAGTGTGGTTGGTCGGCTATACAGATTCAAATTGGGAAGGTAGTGTTTCAGACCGAAAGAGAACTTTCAATTGTTGCTTCAGCTTGGGTTCGGAAATTGTGTCGTGGTTCAGCAGGAAGCAAAAGTCTGTGGCATTGAGTTCTATCGAGGCTGAGTATATTGCAGCCAGTCAGGCTAGTTGTGAGGCCTTGTGGCTTCACAAGTTGATGGTGGATTTGTTTGATATGGAGCCAAGTCCCACATTTATACAGTGTGATAATCAGAGTTGCATCAAGCTCTCTAAGAATCTGGTATTTCATGACAGGTCGAAGCAAATTGAGATTATATATGTGACTTCCTCAGGGATTATGTTCAGAGAGGGGCTATTCATTTGTAGTATGTTCTGACAGATGAGCAGGTGGCTAACATTCTCATGAAGGCTTTGGGTAGAGGGAAGTATGTCTAATTCATAGAGAAGTTGGGAAAGGTGAAAAACACATTCCTCGGTAAGAGGGAGCGTTGAAAAGTTACCTAGGAAGTGTTTGTCCATCTAGTGTTGCCTTGGGGTGGACAAGGACACTTAAATGTGACTCCTATTCATTTTTGTGTTTTAATAAAATGAGATGCACTTTATATTTTTAAAGTGACTTTATTAAAAATTTAAGTGAGTGATTAAAAAGAAAAAGGGGTTGCTCAACTTTATTAAATGATATGAGTGTACTATAAATCATTTAATTATTTTTTAATGGATCATTTAATGTCAACCTTTGACCTAATATAATCTTGACCGCTAGATGAAAAGGGGAAGTTTCCATGAACAAAAAGGCTAGGGCAAGGAAAAAGTTCATTCCGTCTATTCATTTCCAAAAGAGATTTTTGGGAGAGAAGAAGAATTCAGAGAGAGTAAGGGTTTGAAGGAATTTTGAACCAGGAGAGATAAAATTCCAGAATTTTGAAGTGGACACGTTTCCCAATAAAATTCTGATTTCCAGACAAATCCAACACATAAATTGAGGCAAGCTGTTGCATTTATTGGCATAGAAATCGAGGCAGGTCATACTGTACCAGACCTTACTTTTGGCACAAATTTCGAGAAGAACCTATACAGCAATTAATGCTGCTGTCATAGTCTGTACAACATTAATTGCAGACCGTACTGGGCATAAATTTTAAGGTCATTTATTACAGCAGATTGTACATAGGAAAGTCGTACAGTCCATACAGTTTTCATACCTGGCACAAATTTCGAGGCATTTAATGAGCAGTCCATACCATTCTGTCAATGAAGTTTTGGGCACAAATTTTGAGAAGGGAATGAGATAAGTGCTGTTGTTTCGAGGTTGTAAATTTTGTCTGAAAATTTAATAAAGCGCGCTCACTCTGAAAATAGGTTTTCCCTTAGGGGTTTTTCCTGGTCCATTGGAAAAAAACAAGTGTTTGAATTTTTCATGTGTGTAAATGTCTGAAATTTTATGCGTTTCACTTTTCCTATTTGAAATGAAAATTTCTGAGTTTGTTTAAAGTTGAGAAAAAGTTTTCACATGTGTTTCAATTTGGGTAATTTTTGAAAAAATATGCATTGAAAGGGTTTGGCATTAAACAATGCAGAGAAGCCTAAAGGCTTGAAACCGGGTTGGGAAAACTTTCAATTTTTTTTAGATAATGCCACCCATTTAGAAAGAGAGTGTAAGTTTGTCTCAATGGCATTTCAAATTCCACCATTAGCCATATTTATAGGGAAAATATTTAAGAAGCCAACTCCCTCTCCAACAAAGTAGCCGTTCTTCCTTGAGGAAATTGGTGCATTTTGGAACTTAGAAATTATAGGTTTATGGAGTACATCCATGCTCCATTTATTTGTCGAATATGCTAATGTTTTTGAATTATGTAATTCTTTTCTTAGCTTTCACTTGGAAACGTGAAATTTTACTCATTGTTATTGCATATCCTTTTTTGGAGAGATGATGTCTTTTGAGAGGAAGATTCTACTATGCTTATTTGTAGAATATGAACA
>LPNX010072638.1:46414-59973 GCA_001517045.1 Pseudotsuga menziesii | reverse complement strand
TCTAAATGGGTCTCCTAAGCAAAATAATAAAGTAAGAGCTATAGATGTTTTTATTGTTAGACATAAACGGTTATATTATATAAAGGGGTGGTATAACCACAGAAACAGGGTTCAGCTTACAAAATGCCCTTATGGAAGCAGAAATGCAGGTCAACCAACCTTACTCATCCTTAAACATGCCCTTTTGGAAGTGGAAAAGAAGGTTCAAAACTCCCTTACAAGAGGAACGAACTAACACAGAAAATAATTGAAGCTAACATAAGTTCAGGGTATCAATATGCTAACAGAGTCTAACGAAACCTTTTAGAACTAACATTAAACTGACAGGAAGACATACATATTATACTTCTGAAAAGAACGGACCAAAAATCATTAAACAATCTGCAGGAGACAAAACAGTGTGAAATCCATAGGCTATGCAGAGTCCCCATAGGGATGGGACGATGAACCTGATTTGCTTTTGCATTCCAATTTGACCACCCTCAGCTAGAGCTTATCAAACTTCACCTCCAAATTTTCCAAAAACTTGATAATTGTAGATTCAAACTTTCTGACAATGCGTTTGAATTCCTTTCTCAGGAACGCCAGGTCTCCTTCCACATTTTCTAGCCTTATGCATCCTTCAAATCAATTACTTCCACTGTTCCTTTAAGCTTCTCCACTTCCTCTCTAACATCGTAATCAACCAAAGCTAGAATGGATGATCCTTTTCCCTTCATCTTCCTGGTGTTTATATCCCTACTCCTCACACATGAAAGCACCAAACCACTAGGGATCATCGTACTATTCATTAAATCGTGCATCACCTTTCCCTACTCATGATGGATCGACGAGACTGCTTACCTCCTATTCGCCAGCACGATTCGCACCCTCGTACTTGAATTTGAATGATCCCTGCTCTGCCATGATATCCCATGCAATGGCATGTGAACATCGCGCGTCCAAACCTAGCTTGAGCTCCCAAACGACGATGCTTGTCCTCCTCACGTATTATTCTCATGTCCATGTCACTTTACTTCAACTCTGGTCATATGGAAGGGGGGAAAATTCATGGAACTTATTGATCTGGAGGGAGCTAGTGCTTAGCATGGAGCCTAATTTTTCCGCTAAGTCTGCCTCTTTGTTGTGTATTCTAAGCATATGAAAAAAATAGGCTTTGTGGAAAGAGCGCACTAAGGACTGGATCTTGGTTAAAAGCTGTCTAAGGTGCAAATGATTTAGCAGAGTTCCTTCGACAATTGCTTGGATAACTATCCTCGAATCTCCCAGCACTGTGAGCCTTGTAATTCCCTTATGCTTGGAAATCACAAGTTATTTCCAAAGGGCTAATGCTTCAGCTATATTAATTGTTTTTGTGTCAAGTCCCCAAGAGAAGTTAGTTTCAATTATGCCGTCCGAGGTGAAGAAACCCCCCCCCTCCCTGCCGCAGCGGATAAGAGCTATAGATGTTTTAAGGAAAGATAAGTTTTTATGGGATAGATATAGATCAACTCTACAATCTTGTCATGCCATGATCAAAGATGAAGATGATGCTTTTCTTTGGATAATGCACCTTTGTGCTGAATACACTCCCAAATATGGTCATAAGGCATTGCATGATCATGGATAACAAATTCTTGTTAGGTGGTGGTGAAAGAAGATCCAGAAGTTCCATTATCCATCAAAGACACATCTTGATGTGGCATTTATTAAATAAAAAGGTACCTACATGAGACATCATGCAAACACAGCCATATGTAGGACCTTTTATTTGTAGTCTCTATCTTGTGGAAGATTATTCAAATTTTCCTTTGGTTACTTCACGTTCCTTTGCATAAGCAATTTGGCATGAGGTTGAGAGTCTTACAATATTGAGATGTTATTAGGTTGGGAACTCCATTAAAGAATCACTCAAAAGCTAGTGTGAACATACAACAACCAATCAATTTCATGTTGTTCCTTTGTTTGTAGCACGGGGAATATAGTTGGTGAGAAACTATGCTATTTTTTGAGATAAGATGCCTATCCTATAGGTATGGTAATTCAAAGTCTAAATATTTCCTTAACAAGCAATTCAAAACCTCTTGTAGAAAGCTTGAGGGTATATGTGGAGGTTATAATAAACAAACAGTTGCCATAACAATGAGTTGGATAACGATGAGACTGACAAAGTGGAGGCTAACATCACACCAACGTTCTTAGTGGTTGCAATGACATGTATCTCTCAACCCTAAACCCTCAAATTGTTTGGCCATATCAAAAACACTAAGGTGATGGTGTTGGTTGATAGTGGGAGTACACACAACTTCATAGACTCTAGGGTAGCAAAAAAACTAAACATATTCATCCACCCTACCATCATCTTCCAAGTATCGATACCAGGAAACAAGACCACACCGTGAAATGGTAAATGCCATAAAGTAGAACTAGCTATAAAGGACTGCACGCTAAGATTTCGAATGTATGCTATGGCAATCAGAGGGGTTGACAATGTTTTAGGTGCAGGTTGGAAACATTGGGGACAGTCGGATTAAACTTATGAGAACAATTTATAAGGTTCTATGAAAATGGGAGGAAATATAAGCTTTACAATATTAACTACCCCCCTCCCCAAATTGTCTCATCCAATAAAATGGAAAAGATGATAAAAAAGGGAGCTCAATCCTTCTTCTTACACTGCTATGCTATGGAAATAACAATTAATGAAAGAAAAAATATTGACCCACGTGAATTAGAACTACTCATGGGGGAACATAGTGACATCTTCAAAACCTTCCTCATGGTATCGCATCCCCATGTTCTAGGGATCGCATCATCGAGTTGATGCCAGGATCAACTCCAATTAGAAAAAAGTCATACATATGATCTCACAGGAACAAATCAGGGATCAAACGTTTGGTGTAGGAACTATTTGACGTTGGAATAATCACGCGTAGTAAGAGTCATTTCACTACACCAGTCATACTCATTAGGAAAAAAGATGGATCATATAGAATTTGCATTGATTATCAAGGGTTAAACAAAGTCACCATAAAAGATAAATTCCTCATTCCCTTTATTCATGATATGCTTGATGAGATACATGGTGCAAAATAGTTTTCTAAACTAGACTTAAAAATCAAGATATTACCAAATCCATATTCAAGAAGAAGATGTCCCCAAAACATCTTTTTGCACCCACAAAGGTTTATATGAATTTCGAGCGATGCCATTTGGATTATCCAATGCCTTGACAACATTTCAAGCAGTAATGAATGACTTGTTTCGCCGTTACCTAAGAAAGTTCGTGCTAGTGTTTTTTGATGATATCCTTATTTAAAGGTAAAATTGAAACTCACACCTCATTCAAGGAAATTTTAACTCAAAATGGGCCTTTTAACTTTGATTCAAATTCCATGTCATCATGTGTTAGCCAATGAAATTTCTTTAAATTTGAAATACTGTATAGGTCTTAAACACTTTTTTTAATATAAATTTGGGGATAGGTATCATAAAAAAAACTACTTTTTTTGTTTGTATTTTCGACATATCTCCCCGTGTTTTTACTCAAATTTCGATCAGGAGAGCTGGTTGGATGCGGAATTTAATTCTGCATCCAATGAGCACCCACTCGGCATACTTTTGACGGACCGCGCTACCCCAAAAACAAGAAATACCCGAAAAATGTGATGATGATGTCATCATCACATTTTTTTAGGTATTTCTTGTTTTGGGGGTAGCGTGGTCCGTCAAAAGTATGCCATGTGGGTGCTCGTTGGATGCGGAATTTAATTCTGCATCCAACAAGATCTCCCGATCGAAATTTGAGTAAAAACACGGGGATATATGTCAACATACAAAGAAAAAGTAGTTTTTTTAATTTTCTTCCTCCAAAATTAATAAATATTATTTTATTATTTTAATTATCAGTTTATTAATTCTTTTTAGGAGGCCCATTTTGAGTTGGAATTTCCTCTAATGCAAGCATGTAGAAACAATATTGAAGCTTCTAGAAGAAAACGAATTTTATGTTAACAAATCAAAATGTAGTTTCGGCAGAAAGAAATAGTATTTTTGGGGCACATTGTTTCAACCGATGACATTAAGATCGATCCCAAAAAAATTATGGTGATCACAGAGTGGTCATGCCCCAAGTCAATTACATCATTAAGAGGAGTTATGGGTCTAACAGTTACAGAATATTTGTTTGCAACTACGCCCAAATTGTAGCACCCCTAACATCACTATTAAAAAGGGTTGCTTTCATATATGATAAGGATGCAAAAACTTGTTTTGAACAATTGAGAACCCTAATGACATCCGCACTAGTGTTAGCAACTCCTTATTTTACAAATACATTCATCCTTGAATGTAGCGCTTTAGGGACATGCTTAGGAGTTGTTCTCATGCAAGATAACATACCATTGCTTTCGAAAGCCAAAAGTTAAAACCAAACGAGTAGAAAAAATCCACATACGACAAGGAAATGCTAGCAATAATGCATGCCCTTGTTAAATGGAAGCAATATTTGTTCAAGACCAAATTTCTTGTTAAAACAAACCACAACAACCTGAAGTATTTTCTAACTCAAAAAAATATCTCTCCCGAACAACAAAAATGGGTAAGCAAAATCCAAGTCTTTGATTTCGATAGCTTGCATAAAGGGGCAAGGAGAATAGGGTTGCAAACAACTTATTAAGAAAAAATGAGAGTGATGCCTCACTATTTTCCATATCCATAGTTGCTCCTGAATCGATTTCAGAAGTCCAAAGTGAATATGTGAAAGACCCAGAGACAAGGAAGCTAATTGAAGAAGTTGAAAACAACAAAGCAACAAACTCCAAATATTCATGGGAAAAAGACATACTATGGTACAAACAAAGAATATATTTACCTACTTCATCAAAATTTAAAACTCAAGTCTTAAACGAGAACCATGACTCCCCAACAACGGGCCATGTTGGTTTCCTTAAAACATGCCAGAATACCCGCCAATCCTTCTTTTGGAAGGGAATGAAGATTGATATCCAGAAATATGTGGTTGAATGTGATACTTGTCAAAGGAAAAAGTCTGAAATGTTGTCTCCTCTCGGTCTCCTACAACCCCTTCATATTCCAACCAAAAAATGGTTTGAGGTATCCATGGATTTTATTACCGACCTTCCTACATCAAAAGGAAATGATAGTATATTTGTAGTCTTTGGTATATTAACAAAATATGCTTATTTAATTAGTATTTCATCCAAATCAAAAACAAGCCAAGTCGCAGATAGTTATGTAAATAATATATTTAAGCTCCATGGGTTTCCTAAGGTTATTGTTAGTGACATGGACCCCAAATTTACCAACAACGTCTGGAAAGAATTGTTCCACCAAATTGGGACTTCATTAACTATGAGTACCTCATACCACCCCCAAACAAATGGACAAATGGAAGTAGTAAACAAATGCCTTGAAGGATACCTGAGGAATTTTGTGAACGATCGACAAAATCAATGGATACAATGGCTACACCTTGCAGAATGGTCATACAATTATCATACATCAACAAAAATGTCACATTTTGAAGCCTTATATGGGTATCCACCTCCTACATCAAGATAATATGTCATCAACAATTTTAAAGTTCCAGCAGCAAGAGACGAGGGAGAATGGGCAGGCGACCAAGAGGATGCAGCGAGAGAGTCGAGAGGATGGCTAGTGCATGGAGTGCCGCGGGGTCGATGGGAGTTGGTGGATGGAAGGTGGCATATATGTGGAGTGAAGAGGGACGGTGGTGGAAGCAGGAGATGAGTGGATGCGAGGAAGAGATGGGAGATAAGTGAATGGGTCGATGTGGAGAATGAATAACGTCGAGATGAAGATCGGTGAGCTTTGATACCAACTTGGAATGTATATTCAAAAAGATATATTTTATTTATTCAATTGACGATTTTTACAAGTACAATGCGGCTTTATACAAATCAAGGGTCACCATTAATTGATGTGACCTATCAAGCCGTTCTTTAATAAATAACAAATTATTAACTAAGTTACTAAACCATTTAGTTTTATTACACACAACAAATAATCTTTCCCTCTATGCCTCTTCCCCTCCCCCAAATTTGGACACATTTTGTAGCTTAGAGAATATAAATAAACAAGAAACAAGGTATTTTGTATTCACTTAGTCATTTCATTTATACCCTATATTCATATTGTAGATATGATGGTTGGTTGAAAAGTTTGTACTTGGTTTTTGTTGTTCTACCAAATTCATGTTTTTCATATCCCATTTTACAATTCCATTTAATTAATGCAAAATTAATTTGGAGTTGAGTTCGCTGCACAAATTATCATGCTACAAATTTGTAAGGTGTTTGTGCATGTTAGTTTGAGCCCAATGTATATTATGTTGTGGTTGGTCTAATTTCACCAATACACTTACCCTTAATTTCACCAATGCAATTACTCCTTAATTGAGCAATATTTGATACCATATGGACCGATATTCTTAGACTTGAACTTGTCAATATTATAAAAACAAAGAGTGGACAAAAACTGCATAAGAATGGATAGAGACTGTTGGACACAATGCCACATTGAGAGGGGGGGTGGTGAATCAGTGTGCTAGCACCCTTAACAATTTTCACTTCTCAAAACTTAAACAAAGTTAATCATTTATATTAAGCTACAAAGCATATCAAGATTCATCAATTAATCATGTCATCAATATAGATCATAAGAGACACTTCGCAAGACCAGTATGGTAAACTTTATTTATAATTTGATATGAATTACAATGCAGACTTCAATCTTCTGATTACATCAACACCAGCAGAACAAAGAGCATCAACTCCTAGACAAGTATAGTAAACTTTGTTTATAATTTGATATGAATTACAATGAAGACTTCAATCTTCCGATTACATCAGTACCAACAGAACAAAGAGCAACAACTCCTATTCCAAGGTCCAACCTAGTTTTGTTAGCTCCAACTAAGAAGAGATGTATGACCCAACATTTTTTCACATACTGATCACTATCAAGTTAAGTACCTTTTTGTCACTTTCCAATTACAAGCTATCACTGTCAACTCTGCTGTTCACTGATCATGCCAATTCACTAATCTTGGTTTACTATACATTACTCACTAAATGGTTCAGTGATTATGACTTTTATGATTCTATTTACATTGTTCAAATTTTCCTAATTACACATGGTTTTGTATGCATTACACATTGTTCCACCTATATTGTTTATAGTTTCATCAAAATTTCCCATAATTCCGTAAATATTCATCACCTTTGGAAACTATTACCTTTTTTTCTTTTGTTATGTCAATTTGTTTTCGTTTTCATAGAGTAACTATAGGAGTTTTCACACTCTCACCCACATGTATGAATATTAGATATGTTTTTTAGGTGTCATTGCTATACTTAATTAAGCCATTCATTGAATATTAATAAAATGATCTTATTATATCTAAATAAATTTATTACTAAGTTTCTTTTAGAATGATTTAAGTATTTGCAAATAAATGTTATGTGAAATTAACTTATTAATAAACAAATAAATACTTAGGAAAACAAAGAAATAAGGAAGAATATGATTTGATACATACAGATAGATAAAGGAAGAAACTAGAGGATAAAAACATGTCAAGAAAAAAAACATTTATGCTATAGCTCAAATTCTTTTTTTTTCAGGAAGAAAAAAGCCTATCCTTGTTATTCATTAAGTTGAATCAAAGGGCATCTAATGTGACATCCCTTTCATAGGGTTACAGTCAAGGAATGTCATAGAGGAGATCATGTCTGCATATACCAAGAATGAGTCCCGCATCACAAGAGCTGACAGGGGGGAGAACTAACAATGCAACAACCAAACCACCATACCATGAATAAAGCAGGGGAAGATCAACTCAGTTAACCATAACAAATCGACAACACAACAGCAAAGAACTGCTATCGAAAGGTGCCCACGCCATAATCATCAAACAGGTGCGAGCAAAAAAATAAAGGAGATCGAGCTCCTGCACCAAGCTCAAAAGAGTTGAAATGTGTCATGAGAGGCCAAAAGGCCATCAATAAATTCAGACTATTTACCACATCCTGGAGCCAAAGACAGGGCAGATTTATATAGTATGTCTGCTAGCTGGTTGTGTTCACGAAAAAATATGGCTAAAGAAAAGGTGATGGAAACAAGAGATGACCCTTCTTGTGTCCATACACCTATGACTGAGAACAGGCGGATTCGGGGCAGCATTACCCTTTTCCCAGTTGATGATGACAGCAGAGTCCCAAAAAATGTTTACTAGTGGGATCCCCATCATCTGAGTGATGTGCATTAGTGCCGAAAGCGCTATCAGTTCTGCTTTGTTATTTGTACAAGTACCCGCTCCCAGAGCAAACTCAAATGAATGGGACTCATTCAGGTATAAAAATAAACTGACTCCACCAGAATTATTGACAGCCACCCCATCAAAAAAACCATAGGGGAAAACAAAGACAGGACCAGGACCAACAACTCTAGGTTTTTTAACCTTTATACCAGAAGGCTTATACATCTGTGAAAAATATGCAATCTGTTGAATCATTCTCAAAAGTGAAGGATTTTTTCCTTCAAAGACAGCCCGATTCCTTTCTTTCCATACAACCCATAGAGCAAAAAAGGGAAGATAGCAGCAGACTGAATGCTTGGAGAAACTTGCAATCCAATTACCCAAAAAGGTACTGATATTTTTGCTTGACCGGGGAGGAAGAAAGTGATATTGATCACTCAGATTAACAATGACATTCTTCCACATAGCACAAGAAAAAAATAAATGTTGCACACTATCTTCACCAGAGCCACAGAGAGCACAATAGCCAAGCCCAATCCATCCTCTTTTCTGAAGATTTTCGCAAGTGAGGATTTTATTTGCCAAAGCCAGCCAAACGAAACAATTGATTTTTTTTGGAAGAATGCTAGACCAGATCAAGGCATGTAATGAGCTGCCAGTCGGGGGAGAAGATGAGTGGACAATAAAGTCATAAACCAATTCTATTGAAATAGAGCCATCGAATTTATTATAGTCCCAAATCAAGAGATCAGATCGTGAGCTGAGTCTGATCCTCGCATCTTCCAGACTTCTCGTGAAGCTTTCCCAAACTAATTTCCATTCCCCAACAATATTTAAATCCTCAGTAGTGTACCAATAATGGTGTTGACCCGAAAGTATATTGTGTGCCTGAGAAAGAGTAGAGATACCCAATTCCACAAGGTATTCTCTAAGATCTGAAGGCAGCCAGGATATGGTCTGTGTGCCAATAATCGGGTCAATACCCAGGAGTATGTCTTTCTAGTTACCCACCTGCCAAGCAAGACATTTTCCCAGCTAAGGAAGAGTGTGCAAGAACCCTTTCCATATTAAAGAAGCTTCCTGAACACAATTTGTTTTTTCCTGAGCCATGCCACAACAGATTGGTTCTTCAGATACTTGCTGATTAGGACCTAATGCCAAATACCACTATTTTGAAGGACCATCCAAAAATTCTTGGCCCTCAATGAAAATGGTACCTATGTTTGTCCCCAGAAGAGCCCCATAAGAAATCAAAGGTTAATCCTCTGAGCTTATTAAGGACAGAGATAGGAATAGGAGTAATTCCCATCCAATAGACTGGGAGACTGGACAAAACAGCTTGGACAAGGACCAAACGACCACCAAGAGAGAGATACTTATGAGACCAATGGTAAATTCTGTTTTCATATTTCTGAATCAACTAATGCCAATCACTAATCTTGTACCCCTTAGGTTTGAGAAAATACCCAAGATACTTGAAACCAGTGGATAAGGGATCCATCATGTAGGGAAAAATCCTGGAGATATCAAGAAGAGTATCATTTTCAATATTATTGTAGAGGAAGACAAATTTATCCATGCTGATACACATCCCAGAGGCTTTGCAAAAAGTACTAAGAATAACTTCAAATGCCATTCACTCTAGCAAGGTACCAATTCCAAGCAGAATAACATCATCCACAAAGAGGAGGTGGGTAAGAGCTAGGGAAGAAGAGATTTTAATACCTCTGATGAGTCCATTCTCCCTAGAATCATTAATAAAGAGACCGATCCCTTCAATAACAAGAATGAAAAGCAGGGAGGATAAGGGACAACCTTGTCTGATACCTCTGGAGGCACTGAAGAATTTGGAAGGTGTTCCATTAATCAGCACAACAAAGTTTGCTAAAGTAAGACAGCCCATAATACAATTGACTCCTAGGGCAGGAACCCCAATTTGAATAAGAATGAGCCTAATATAAGACCAATTTACTCTGTCAAAGGCTTTCACTAGATCGAGCTTGAGAATGAGAGCACGAGTATTTTTCGTTTTAACAGAATGTAGGGTCTCTTGAGTAATGCCTATAGGCTCGCCAATTTGTCAGTTTCTGAGAAACCCAAACTGCTCTTTTGATATGTGTGAGTCCAAGAAATATTTTAATCTAACATCAATAATCTTGGAGATTAGCTTGTAAACTAGATTACACAGAGAGGTCGGTCTAAAATAAACAAAGGAGACAAGCTTATCCTTTTTAGGAATCAAGGATAGGAAAGTGGAGTTTATAGATGGAGTGATAAGACTAGACAATATAGCACAATCAACAGTAGAAAGTAAATCCTTCCCTAACAAATCAAAAAAGTGAATAAAGAACTCCATTCCTGTCCTTTTTGAAAGATTTAAGAGCACCCTCAATCTCAGATAAGGTGATAGGATCCACAAGACCATGAGACTCATCGGGAGGGATCATAATGGGAAAAAGTATGACAACTTTGAGCTGGGTAAGTAAACAGGTTTGTTTGTCATCACAGAAAATATGAGGGAAGTGACTAAGGCCCACTTCCTTTAGAGCTTCCTCCTCCTAAACATTGTTGCCATCATTATCTTTCAAAGACCAAATCACATTATGATTTCCTCTACCCGAAGCAAAGGCATGAAAAAACTTGGTATTGGAGTCACCGTATAAAGCCCAATTGGCTCTGCTTTCAGGCTGCAAAGTAAGAAGGTAATGGTCCAACAATTTTTTTTTTTGGAACGAAGAAGGTCTAGAGCTAACTGGTCCTCAAGGGATAGGATTCCAGAAGAAGATCCAGAGAGAAGGACCCCAATTTCCTCGTCAATCTTAAGTGAATCAGACTCCAAAATGGAGCCTTTTTCTTTGGTCCAAGCCTTAACCTATTTCTTGAGTAAACAGATATTATGGGAGAGGAGATCGAAATCATTTTCAGAAGTTGGGGGAAGCAAATCGGGCCATCTCTAGGAGACCCAGAGGTTAAAATCGGGATCAGTGAGCCAAGATCCGTTGAATTTGAAAGGGAAGTTACAGGAGCCAGCCAGCTTTTTCCACTCAAGGCAAATTGGAAAATGATTAGATAAATCAGTAGGGAGAGCCCAAACACGATGAAAATTGAGTACAGGGATTAGAGAAGAAGAGAGTAAGAAATGTTCGAATCCCTTACTGATCCCTTCATCCCCCACTCTCCCATTTCTCCAAGTGGGGCCCACCTCAAGGGGAGAAACATTTACTAGATCGACCAAATCGAATTGGAGTTTGAAATAAGTAGCAAGAGGGTCAAGAATAGACCTTTTACCCTAGTTTTCATAGGCATTCAAAGTTAATTTAAGGTCCCCTCCCAATATTAGGTTTGGAATAGTGAGAAGACCGCCTCTGAGAATCATATCCCAGAAATGTTCCCTATTCCGAAAGGGTCCATAGCAATTGAGGATAGCTAGAGGAGAGGTCATACCATGAAAGTTTTCCTTTACAAGGATACCAGCAGCAGTCTCAAAGGCATGGAATCTAACTCAAATAGGGTTCCAGGCAGTAAGCAAGCCCCCCGAGAGGCCTAAAGCATTGATGGCACAGAATTCCCTGTTAGGCAAAATTTTGGAGAAAGCAAGGAGAGAAGGATAAGTGCTACACATGGTCTCCTGAAGGAGGATCATGTCAGGAGCAACATAGTGAAAAAGTGACTGAAGGCTACAAATTCTTATACCACATGAAAATACAAATTCTAAACACAAAGGGAAAGCATGGCATTAAACAAATTAATCCATAATAAAACTACCTAAACAAAATTGTATCAATGAAAGATATTAATTCAAGTGTAATGCATTAACTTTACATAAACAAATAAGTTTCAACCATTGCTGAACATAAGAAAGATAAAGAAGAATTGAATGTTTTGTATTTTTTAATGAATGTATAGTAAAAATTTGTAGTATTTAAAGAGATAAACATCATCTAGAATGGTCGTATCCTATTGAATAAGTGTGTCAACTATACTAATGTTTGAAAAATCCTCCTCAATAGTGTTGGGCATGCGTTGTAGTCTTTGTAGGTTCCTAGAGCAATGAAATTTATTTTCCCATCCATTCCACACCCTCTCTCACTCTCCTTCCTTCACTCATGCAATCTTTCCCACAACTCCTTCCTCCCCAGTTCCATCTTTTGCTACCTATTTCTCTCAACTATCAAATTTGGTGCAAAAATCGAGCCATGTTTAAAAGGTTTTATTTGAGTTTATGAAAATGGGCAAATCTTTAAAATATTCAAGTCTCTAAAATTGTGTATGAGTTTTACATAGGTGGGGTTGAACAAGAGGTTCCATGTTGATAATCACTTGTGATGGTTAGCTTTGTCTTGTTTGTGTTTCTGTGTCCATTGTTGGAGATGTCTTGTATTATTTGCATGTAGATTTTGCTTTGATGCATGCTATGTTAGTTGTAGAATGTGGCTATGCACTCATTTGCAATCGAATTTATGTTTTTCTTTGTGATCAAGGAATTAGGGTTTTGATGGTGCATAATACTTAAGTATTGTATTCTGAACAATGAAATCAATACAATGAAGAAGAGAGAGTTTTGACTCTTTAAGTTAGGTTGATTTTCTTGGCTAAAGGTTTTCATTATAATTTTTGTGTATTGTGTGTCATTGTTGTTCTTTATATTTTGCTTAAGGATTTGTAAGCATTTCTTTAGTTGCAAAGGTTAAAAATTGACATCAACCATGTTAGATGCATCGATGTGCTACGACATGTTGACTCCTATTCCCATGTTACATGGATTCATGTGCCATTGCATAGGTTAATGCTAGGAACCATAGGTTATTTGAATCTTGAAAAGTGGCATGTTGGTTATTTAGTTTGCCATTTAGGGTTCAATAAAACAAATTTTTAGGTTCACATTTAAGCTCTCTTCTTATATGGGGTGTCTTTAGGTCAAGTAGAGTGGGTGGTGAAGGGAACCATGATGGTGAACCTAGTTAATGCTCACATACATACCAACAAATTATTGAACTTTGTGGTTTCTTTTGTTGTGATGGATTGAGTATAGATATAAAGCTCCTTGAATTACTCTTAGGAGATCAACAAGAGTTGGTCACTAAAACAAATTTGTAGGTTTACATTTCATCCTTCTTCTTATATCGGGCATCTTAAGGCCAAGTAGAGCGATTTGACGAAGGAGACGTTGATGGAGAGCCTAGTTAATACTCACATACAAACACACAAATTATCACATTTTGTATTTGTCGTTGTTGTGATGGATTGAGTATTGAAATTAAGCTCCTTCAATTACTCT
>LPNX010072638.1:33907-46234 GCA_001517045.1 Pseudotsuga menziesii | reverse complement strand
CATGAGACATCTTGCATACACAACCATATGTAGGACCTTTTATTTGTAGTCTCTATTGTGTTGAAGATTATTCAAATTTTCCTTTGGTTACTTCACGTTCCTTTGCATAAGCGATTTGGCATGACGTTGAGAGTCTCAGAATATTGAGATGTTATTAGGTTGGGAAACCCATTAAATAATCACTCAAAATCAAGTGTGAATAGATAGCAACCAATAAATTTCATGTTGTTCCTTTGTTTGTAGCATGGGGAATATAGTTGGTGAGAAACTGTGATATTTTTTAAGATAAGATGCCTATCCTCTAGGTATGGTAATTCAAACTCTAAATATTTCCTTCATAAGAAATTTAAAACCTCTCATAGAAAGCTTGAGGGTATAGGTGGAGGTTATGATAAACAAACAGTTGCCATAATGATGAGACTGACAAAGAGGAGGCTAACATCACACCAACGTTCTCAGTGGTTTCAATGACATGTATCTCTCAACCCTAAACCCCCAAATTGTTTGGCCATATAAAAAACACTAAGGTGATGGTGTTGGTCGATAGTGGGAGTAAACACAACTCCCTAGACTCTATGGTAGAAAAACAACTAAACATATTCATCTACCCTACCATCATCTTCCAAGTATCAATACCAGGAAACAAGACCACACCGCGAGACAGTAAATGACATAAAGTAGAACTAGCTATAAAGGACTGCACGCTAAGATTTCCAATGTATGCTATGGCAATCAGAGGGGTTGACATTGTTTTAGGTGCACAACGGTTGGAAACGTTGGGGACAGTTGGATTAAACTTACAAGAAAAATTTATAAGGTTCTATGAAAATGGGAGGAAATATAAGCTTTACAATATTAACTACCCCCCTCCCCAAATTGTATCATCAAATAAAATGGAAAAGATGCTAAAAAAGGGAGCTCAATCCTTCTTCTTACACTACTATGCTATGGAAAGAATCATTGAAAAGCTAGTGTAAACAGATAACAACCAATCAATTTCATGTTGTTCCTTTGTTTGTAGCACATGGAATATAGTTGGTGAGAAACTCTGCTATTTTTTAAGATAAGATGCCTATCCTCTAGGTATGGTAATTTAAAGTCTAAATATTTCCTTAATAAGCAATTCAAAACCTCTCGTAAAAAGCTTGAGGGTTGTTATCACATATATAGTGGCCAGGCTACCATATTCTATTTTTCAGTTACGGTACATTTTTCAGCCAGATCTCTTACATATGACATGCTGAGATGAGCAGCTTTGACGGATCATTATTTTATTTGTGGACTATTGTACTCTCCCATGTCAGGACTGAGTCTCAGGACACTCAGATTTGAGGACCGATGTAGCCATGTAGTCATTACAGAGTAGTTATTGATGCACAATTTTAGATCAGTGCTTTCTCATTAGACAAATGATGTTTTAGATGGATTATATGCATGATTATGACTCAGATTTTTATATTTTGTTATGGTTATCATTGCTCTTATACTCATTTTGGTGACATGTATTAACATGTGGTGTCATGATCTGGCGGTCATAATTATATGTACTTGGATGTATTTGTATTTATGTATTGATGTCCCTACTCTGACTTTGAAGTTCTTGATCTATACTTATTGGTTTTACCCTCCCTAGGGAGAATAGAGGTAGTCATTCCCACCATTGTTTTGGCTTGCTAGTGTTGGATTAATAATTCACTATCTCCACCCATCCATTACCTTCTAGTTTAGTTTTCAACCCGATTGACTTCTTGACTTATGGCATGGAGGACCTTTTCCCCCGCTAGAACCTTTGTTGGACAAGCTTCCCTATTTATATTGTGTCTCGGCTCTGAGTTGGTGACAAAACGTGCCTTTGGTGAGTGGGATTGTATGCCTAAATCATTCTGGTCGGTTGTCTCGATGTTTGGCACTGTGTAGAACTCCCCCCTGGTCACTTGAGATGTTGTTGGCTAAAACTGAAAGCTCATGTACTACCTGTATTGGAAATATTATATATGCGCCCATGGAAAATGAAAATGCTAAAACTATGTTTCTTAACATATGTAAAGAGGGCAAGAGCAATGAAATGCTAAAATACCCCTGGAAGGGTATAAGAAAAGGTCCAAAAAAGCAATGGTTAAAAATATGTTATATCCAAATATTGTTGACCTTATAAAATAAATATGTCCCGGATGAAAGCTGTGATTAGCTGTTCTTTTAAGCAATGGTGAAGTCCCAAAGGGTCATATAGGCCAAAAAGGCCATGGAAATAAAATTGATGATCGTAATGAAACTGGATCAAGCTTGATGTAGTCATGATGCCTAAGTTGAATAAGCACTCTCTAAGCAACTCAACCATTTGTGAGGCACTGCCATTCCCTATGTTGTTGTTTGTCCGGCATTGGTTATAGTGAGTATTCCCCTTCCATATCCAAAGTGTCATGATGTTAAGTAGGAAGTCATCCTTTTCCTTAGCCTTGTCAATTTCATCCTTCACACTTCACTAGCAAATTGACTACAACTATGAAGTGAGTATAGTCCTGAAAGTCTAGTTTGAGTAATAATAAATAAAGCCTTATATATGTATTGGTTGATGTACCGCCAGTGAAATGACTTCTACTTGTTGTGATTGTTGGTTGAATGAGTTGGAGAGCATGTCTTAGCCTTATAACACTTGCAGCAGATGGATGATGGTCTGAGTTATTATTGGTGTCTGATCATTTACAGATGGTTATATTGTTTATTGGATATGGTTGATGACCAGGTAGAAACCTGTGAGGGGTATGAGTATATACCCTAGATGGATTGGGACTCTTTGAGTCTAATGAGACAGTTTATTTCTAGTTCTGGGCACTTGTAGATATGATTAGGCTCATTCTACCTTTCTGATGCAGTTTTTCTTCACAGGTTGATATGTTTGAGCAGGGAGATGTTTTAGTTGGATTTCCTAGGGTGTTGTATGGGCATAGGGGGTGCAGCCACTTGTTTGTACCATAATAAACCCATCCCAGAGAGCCTATTTAGCTCAGTTTGACAACGTAGGCACCCTAGGAGGCTATTTTGGCAGGTTCACGTTTCCTGAGGCAGATTAAAAAATGATTAAATGGCTATTGTAGAAATCGATTTGGGATACTGAAGCAAGGAAATGACATGGGATGAGTGTGGGATGAGTCATGATGATGATAGTGATGTCCTATACACCTTCTCCAGCAGATGCGGCACTTGATTGGGCCCACACCTATTTTTTCGGCATTTTTATATTATTTTTTGGAGCTTTTGGGAGGCTCACGATTTCCTTAAGGAGGCACAAAGTCAAAGAATTAAAATATTATTTTATTTTATTGTGCCATGGGGACACCCACAGGGAGTTAGTCAACACTCCATGGACCTAATCAACACTCCATGGACCCACCATGTGCTTCATTTATTTCTTGTTGAGTGGGGTACCCTCTTGTTGGGTGTTTTAGTCCACATTGGTACTTTATGGTTATATTGATCCATGTATTGTATGTTGAGCTCATTTCAACCATTGATTAGAACATTGTATATTTTAATATTAGCCACTCGTTTTGAAAGTGGTTAGGATTCAGTTATGATTGTGGTTCTCTCATTTCTATTTAAAGGAGTGAGCTTCTCATTTGTAAGGGGTCTTTGGCTCTTGGATCTGAATAATAGAAATATTTTTTCCGTGGATATTTTCTGGATCTACTTTGCATCTGATGTTCTCAAATGGTGATTGGATAGTCTTCTAATTCCTAGAATTGTGGAAATTCATGTGAGATCTATATTTTTTCTGCTATCATTGTCTTGTCTACAGGAGGGCGTTTTGGCTAGGGCGTTTTTGCAGGGGGACCTCAACTCGTTCGATTATCTTCATCTTGGATCAGGGGGTTTTCATTAGTGTCATTATGATCTGTGATTACTTCCTTTTACTTTTCCTATAGCATTTAGTTTCTTTATCTTATCTTATCAAATCTGATATTGTTGACATTTTCTCATGCAGGGTAGGGGGCGCATTTGTGGCTTGGGGCTTACATTTGTCATAGAAATCACTTGGATCTTCCAGAATTGATCAGGATAACAAGGATCATCACTATTAATACTTCTACAAGCATTTCCAGGTACGATCCAACATGTAATTCTCTTCTCTTTAACAGATCTGAATCCATTGTACCTGTCCGATATTTGGCCAAACCACTGCTGGGTTTCATAGCTCGGGCCTCCCCTTCACTGAATCTACTACAACGCTAGTCAAATTCCTGCTGGTTTGACCTAGATCTAAATTTTAGTCTGAAAACTGCATAGTGCCCCCACTGAAAATTTGACCTGCTAGGGTTTTGGCTTTTTCTAATTTATGACTTCATAGACTGATAGATTGGGTCCCACATAGTCCAAATCACCCCCAATTCTATCCAGATTCATGACAATGTGACCTAGATTTGATTTTTAGACCCTAAACAACCCTAGCACCATCACTAAAAAACTGGACCTTTCCGAAGTTTATTGTTTCCGAAATCTGATAGGCTAGGTTGATAGATTAGGTCTTGAGCACTTCAGAACACCCCTAATGCTGAGCTAGATTCAACCTCCTTGAGCTAGATCTGAAGAAATCAGTTTTTCACCCTCTCATCCTCAATCATCAACTTTGACTTTTTCAAGATCTAAGTTTTTCCAAATTTCTCTGAACCAAGTGTGTAGATTAGCCCCTCCTGGTCCCATTTCACCTTCAACACTGAGCTGGTTGTCTGCTGGTGGCCTCAGATCTACAGATCTGTCTTCTTGAACCCTATCGCTAGCTTTCCTTGAGTGAATTTCTGCCCAAACTGAGCCATCTGGACCAAAACACTTATCTGGGTCCACATATCAAGGTCTACCCTCAGCGGGTTCACCTCAACGCTAGATGTATACTGAATCCATTTCCAAATGCATGAAAGGAACTGATCTCCCATCCCTAGCGCTAGCCCTGAATTGAACTTTTCCCCTTGAAATTGGTTGTTCCTTGATGACTCAGACAATCACACCTGATCACCTTCTTCATTGAGTCTGTCAACCAGGTACTAGATAGTCCCGACTATTTTCCTTCCCATCTTGCCTTAGTTATGCTTCCCAAGGCAGAGATCATCTTCTTTAGTTGCTAGTACCAAAACCCTAGATCTAACCATTTCCCCAAAGGTCATCCAATTACTGCTTTGGATCAGCCAATACATTGCTGAGGTCCTGATCCATCTACTGAATCCTACTATAGATATAGAGTTTCTAAACACCTTACACCTTATGTACCTCAAAGTGCATTTGATCTGTTCTAGTGTCTAGGTCTGATCTCTCCCGTCGGGAGTAGATCCGGGTCTCCCCCATTGTTGTCTTGGACTTAGATAACATAAAGCGAAGACTTCCTTGATTGACGTGACAACCATCAATTTGGGAGTCTAGGCAGTCATGGTTCCACCTCCCTAGTTTCTTTCCCTCTACCATCCATCCTGGATCCATCATACATAGGAAACTACAAGGTTGGTGATAACAACGGTATAGGTGGAGGTTATGATAAACAAACAGTTGCCATGGGATTTTTTCAATGGGGCCTTACAAGGAACTCCCCCATTTATGGGGGTTGGGGCATCCTCCATTTCTCTGTTTCTCACTTCATTTGATTCAAAGTTGGGCTAGGTTAGGTTATGAATAACATAACTTAATTTTGGGCTCTGAAGCTTGTGCTTTTTTTGGTAGTAGAGAGGGGTTGAAACACTGTTCAAATTTTGGGTGATTCTTAGGTGATTGTCAACTAGATTACTAGAAAATGCAAGATAATGTTGAAAAGTTACCTAGGAAGTGTTTGTCCATCTAGTGTTGCCTTGGGGTGGACAAGGACACTTAAATGTGACTCCTAGTCATTTTTTTGTTTTAATAAAGTGAGATGCACTTTATATTTTTAAAGTGACTTTATTAAAAAGTTGACTGAGTGATTGAAAATAAAAAAGGGGTTGCTCAATTTTATTAAATGATATGAGTGCACTAAATATCATTTAGTTATTTTTTAATGGAGCATTTAATGTCAACCTTTGATCTAATATAATGTTGATCGTTAGATGAACAGGGGAGGTTTCCATGAACAAAAAGGCTAGGGCAAGGCAAAATTTCATTTAGTGTGTTCATTTCCAAAAGAGATTTTTGGGAGAGAAGAAGAATTCAGAGAGAGCAAGGGTTTGAAGGGATTTTGAACCAGGAGAGAAAAAATTCCAGAATTTTGAAGTGGGCAATTTTCCCATTAAAATTATGATTTCTAGACAAAGCCAACATAGAAATCGAGGCAAGCTATAGCATTTATTCGCATAGAAATCGAGGCATGGCATACTGTTCCAGACTGTACTTTTGACACAAATTTTGAAAAGAATCCATACAACAATTAATGCTGCTATCAGAGTCTGTACAACATTAATTGCAGACCTTACTAGGCACATATTTCAAGGTCATTTATTGCAGAAAACTGTACACACGCAAGCCGTATAGTTCGTATGGTTTTCACACGTGTAGCACGAATTTCGAGGCATTTAATGAGCAGTCCATACCATTCTGTCAATGAAGTTTCAGGAACAAATTTTGAGAAGGGAATGAGATTAGTATTGTTGTTCTGAGGTTGTTAATTTTGTTTGAAAATTTAATAAAGCTCTCTCACTTTGAAAAAGGTTTTCCCTTAGGGGTTTTTCCTGGTCCATTGGACAAAAACAAGTGTCTGAATTTTCCATGTGTGTAAATGTCTGAAATTTTATGAGTTTCTCTTTTCCTGTTTGAGAAGAAAATTTCCAAGTTTGTTTAAAGTTGAGAAAAAAATTTCACATGTGTTTCAGTTTGGACAATATTTGAAAAATTATGCATTGAAAGGGTTGGGACAACTTTCTAAAACTTTCATGGTATCAGAGATTTACAAAGATTCATAATTTTAAAAATTCAGAAGTTGGGGTTTGATGGAAAAGAATTCTTGAATAGCTTGCTTAAGGTGACAGGTTGCAGCCACGGTGTTTAGTCTTAGAGTGGAAGATAGACTTGATGGGGCTGCAAATTTTAGCCTTTGGAAGGCTAGGATTAGCTTGATCCTTGAAGAGAATGAACTATGTGATAGAGTTCAAGGGACAGCTACAAATCTTGTGGTAGTACGCTGATGCAAGAGATAAGGAATCCTTTCTAAAAAAAGACATAAAGGCAAGAAGAGTTATTCTTGATGCAGTGAAGGATCATGTGATCCCAGGCATTTTGGCCAAAGACCATGATTTTGAGATGTGGACAGGTTTGACAAAACTTTATCAGAGTTCCAATGAAAACATGAAGATGGTATTGAGAGAGAAGTTGAAGGGTGTTTGCATGGGAAAAGGTGAAAGCATGGCATCATATCCTACCAAGATCACACACGTAAGATATGAGCTAGAGGCTATAGGAGAGGTGATAGGCATTCTTGAGAAGGTGCGTACAACACTTAATGGTGTGTCACAATAGTGGACCATATTTGCTCAGACCATTATTGGGAGGGAGAACATGCCCACATGGGATCGATTGTGGGATGATCTCACACGGGAGGAGATACAGAGAGGATTCTTATAGGGCAGTTCACCACATCAGAGAGATGATGAGGAGAATGTTACTTTAGCAATGAAGGGAAAGAAGAAGAAGAACTTCAAGAAGGGGTCCAAGGAAGAAGCCAAACAACATGAGGGAGAGAAGAAGGACATGAGCAAAGTGAAATGCTTTGCATGTTAGAAAATGGGACACTATGCTGGGCAGTGTCCTAACAAGAATAAGAAGAATCAATAGACTACAACTACAACGGAGATAGATGAGTTTGCAGTGAAATTTGAGAGACTTTTCTCTATTTGCAGGTGTTGGTGTAGAGAAAGCATATTCTATTACCAGCAGATATTTTGAGGACCACATGGAGCATTCCATGATTATTGGGCATTCATTGAATGCCACCACTACTTCCTCCACTTGGTACATTAATAGTGGAGCTTCTAGTCATATGACAGGTGATCAACCCATGTTCACAGAGATGTCTAAGTCAGACTTGGAGATGGAGGTTATATTGGGAGATGATACAGTGGTGAGAGCATTTGGGCGAGGGACTGTTCGCTTTGAGAGGGAGTCCATTCAGCCTATGTTTCTGAAGGATGTGTTGTTTGTCCCTGGGATGAAGAAGAATCTTGTTTCAGTTTGCATGATAGAGATAGAGGCTTCGATGTATATGTCCTTCATGGGAAATTTCACATCTTTCCCAAGTCAACAGGTCCGTTTGACTCATGGGTGATTCGAGTCAGGAGTAGGAAACTGTACAAGCTTCTTTTCCAGCCACATCATGCATTGTCACACACTTAGAGCGGTGATGAGATGTGTGAGCTATGGCACAGGAGGATGGCTCATCTTCATCATCCAAATTTGCAGATGTTGAGAGAGATGAATACAGGTATGCCAAAGTTCAACACATAGTCTGGTGGTGTGTGTAGAGGGTGTGCTTTGGGAAAGTACACCAAGATTGCTTTTCCAAGCAGTGATTCTAGATCAGAGGGAGTGCTTCAATTGATACATTCATATCTGTGTGGTCCCATGTCTTCTACTGCTTTGACAAGATATGAGTATTACATCCCTTTCATTGATGACTTTTCAAGGAAGACTTGGATCTATTTCTTTAGAAGAAAGAGATCAAAGGAAGTCTTGCTTTGGTTCCAAGAGTTCAAAGCTCTTGTGGAGAACAAGACAGGAAAGAATATCAAGGTACTTTGGTCAGATAATGGAGGTGAGTACACTTCTTATGCATTTGATGAGTATTGTCGATAGGAGGGGATAAAGAGGCAGTTGATTATTACTTACTCTCCATAGCAGAATGGAGTGGTTGAAAGGAAGAACCGCTCTATAGTGGGTGTAGTTAGAGCTATGCTGGATGATCAGAGTCTTCCTTTATTTCTATGGACAGAGGCTTGTAGTACTGCTGTTTATGTTCTCAACATGAGTCCAAACCGTGCATTGGGGAGTAAAATTCTTGAGGAGACATTCACAAGGAACGTGCCTGAGATAGGTCACTCTTGTATTTTCGGTTGCTTTACATACTCTCATGTCCTTCTGAGAAGAGGACAAAGTTGGAGGCTACAGGTGAGCATGGTATCTTTGTTGGTTATGATGACACATCGAAGGCTTTTCGGATTTACCTTCTTGCACAGAGGAAAGTTGTGGTGAGAAGGGAGGTGAGGTTCGATGAGGAGAAAGCATTCAAGAGGTCTCTTGATTCTGAGATGGAGGATCAACATGGTACTACATAGGTGACAACTCAGATTTCAGAAGGTCATAGTTCATGGTCATCGGTTTCAGGTGTGACTGGGTCACAGGTTACTAGCTCTTCAGTTACAGGGGCTCAGTCTATAGGTACTTCTGGTAGAGGGTAGGTTCACGAATCACAGGTTCACATATGACACCTTCAGGTGATTCGATTTCTAGTGGTACAAGTACAGGTTAACTAGGGACAGGTTCTCAGGTTGTTGAGACTTCTTTAGGGAGACATATGTCTAATGAGGAGGTTGAGGAGAGTCTAAGACAAGATGCTTCCTCCAGGAAGAGGAAGCCAAGTTGGATTTAGGAGTTGATGAAGGAAGCAGAGTAGTCAGTTGGACCGCCCAAGAGGGAGGTTAGAGAGAGCAGGGCACCAGGGAGGTTTTCCAGTTATATGGCACAGGTGACTAGCTTGCGTGATACTGTTCCTGACACTTATGAGGAGGCTTCTTCACATCAAGTATGGAGAGACGCCATGATGGAGGAGTACAACTCCATCATGAAGAATGGGGTGTGGGAAGTGGTTCTGAGACTAGAGGGGAAGTCAATTGTGACTTCCAAATGGCTTTACAAGATAAACCATGGTGCGGATGACAGTATTGAGAAGTTCAAAGCTCATTTTGTTGCATGTGGTTTCTCACAAGTTGAGGGAGTTGACTATGATGAGACATTTGCACCAGTGGCCATATTTTCTTCGATCAGAGCAGTGATCTCCATCGTTGCAGAGACGGGTTGGAAGATCCATCAGATGGATGTGAAAACCACTTTCCTTAATGGTTTTCTATAGGATGAGGTATATTTGGAGCATCCACAGGGTTTTGAGGTGTGTGAGAGAGACACACATGTTTGCAGGATGAAAAAGGCCTTGTATGGACTGAAGCAAGCCCCTTGGGCTTGGTATTCTAGGATCGACACTTACTTGCTTTCGATTGGGTTTCAGAAGAATGAAGCAGATCCTAACCTATGCTACATTTTGGTTTGTAGTGTTCCACTTATTATTTTGTTGTATGTTGATGACTTGTTCATTACTGGGGGAGAGCACCTGATTGATGCATGCAAGAAGGATCTTGATTTAGAGTTCGAGATGATAGACCTTAGACCGATGCATTATTATTTGGGGATGGAGGTTTTGTAGGAGGATGAACATGTTTTCTCGGGGTAAGGAAAATATGCTGCAGATATTCTGAAGAGATTTTAGATGACAGATTGTAGACCTATGTCGACACCCATGATCACCAACTGGGCGAAGGTTCATGCTTCAGAGGGAGAGTTGGTGGACCCTACCTTATATCTTTAGTTGATTGGTTTGTTGATGTATTTGGTCAACACCAGACAAGATATGAGTTTTACAGTGAACAATCTTAGTCAATTCATGGTGGAGCCCAGGAGAGTGCATTGGACTGCTGCAAAACACATCTTGAGGTATCTTGCAGGTACAATTGACTATGAATTGGATTATAGGAGATCTGGTGGAGTGGGGTTTGATGGCTATATAGATTCAATTTGGGAAGGTAGTGTTTCAGATCGAAAGAGCACTTTCAATTGTTGCTTTAGCTTGGGTTTGGTAATTGTGTCGTGGTTCAGCAGGAAGCAAAAGTCTGTGGCATTGAGTTCTATTGAGGCTGAGTATATTGCAGCCAGTCAAGCCAGTTGTGAGGCCTTGTGGCTTCGTAAGTTGATGGTGGATTTGTTTGATATGGAGCCGAGTCCCACATTTATACAGTGTGATAATCAGAGTTGCATCAAGCTCTCTGAGAATCCGGTATTTCATGATAGGTTGAAGCACATTGAGATTATATATGTGACTTCATCAGGGATTATGTTCATAGAGGGGGCTGTTCATTTGTAGTATGTTCCGACAGATGAGCAGGTGGTTGAAATTCTCATGAAGGCTTTGGGTAGAGGGAATTATGTCTAATTCATAGAGAAGTTGGGAGGGGTGAAAAACACATTCCTCGGTAAGAGGGAGCGTTGAAAAGTTACGTAGGAAGTGTTTGTCCATCTAGTGTTGCCTTGGGGTGGACAAGGACACTTAAATGTGACTCCTATTCATTTTTGTGTTTTAATAAAATGAGATGCACTTTGTATTTTTAAAGTGACTTTATTAAAAAGTTAAGTGAGTGATTAAAAAGAAAAAGGGGTTGCTCAACTTTATTAAATGATATGAGTGTACTATAAATCATTTAATTATTTTTTAATGGAGCATTTAATGTCAACCTTTGATCTAATCTAATCTTGACCGCTAGATGAAAAGGGGAAGTTGCCATGAACAAAAAGGCTAGGGCAAGGCAAAAGTTCATTTCGTCTATTCATTTCCAAAAGAGTTTTTTGGGAGAGAAGAAGAATTCAGAGAGAGTAAGGGTTTGAAGGGATTTTGACCTAGGAGAAAGAAAATTCCAGAATTTTGAAGTGGACACGTTTCCCAATAAAATTCTGATTTCTAGACAAATCCAACACAGAAATTGAGGCAAACTGTAGCATTTATTGGCATAGAAATCGAGGCACGTCGTACTGTACAACAATTAATGCTGCTGTCAGAGTCTGTACAACATTAATCATAGACCGTACTGGGCACAAATTTTGAGGTCATTTATTGCAGCAGACTGTACATAGGAATGAATTTCGAGGCATTTAATGAGCAGTCCATACCATTCTCTCAGTGAAGTTTTGGGCACAAATTTTGAGAAGGGAATGAGATAAGTATTGTTGTTTCGAGGTTGTAAATTTTCTCTGAAAATTTAATAAAGCGCGCTCACTCTGAAAATAGGTTTTCCCTTAGGGGTTTTTCCTGGTCCATTGGACAAAAACAAGTGTCTGAATTTTTCATGTGTGTAAATGTCTGAAATTTTATGTGTTTCACTTTTCCTATTTGAAATGAAAATTTCTGAGTTTGTTTAAAGTTGAGAAAAAATTTTCACATGTGTTTCAATTTGGGTAATTTTTGAAAAATTCTGCATTGAAAGGGTTGGGCATTAAACAATGCAGAGAAGCCTAAAGGCTTGAAACTGGGTTGGGAAAAATTTCAAAAAAATTTAGATAATTCCA
>LPNX010072638.1:0-19560 GCA_001517045.1 Pseudotsuga menziesii | reverse complement strand
TTACCTCTTATGTGAGTGTTTTTCATTATTTTCATACACGTGCATGTAATAATGGAAAAATATCAAGATAGGATTGGACACCCATGTATATTGCTAAAAATAATATTGCCAAATATGCAAATTTCAAAAAATACTTCAACATAACTCCTAATTGATGGAAATGCATTGTCTTGGTGAATTTAGACATAAATATTGATAAAGATAACAATTTATGTTTGTTAGAAGTTCATTATGTAAATGACATAAAAAAAATTAAATGATTATTCATGTTCTCCATAACTACTCCATAAGGAAAAAATTATGGATAATTAATAACTAAAAGTTTAATTGCAAAACAAAAAGTCTTGGAAACTTGAGAAATACATATGTACCATGCTTCTTTTCACTACTACATACATTGTGCCATTTCCAATATTATTAAATTAATTCAATTGGTGTGGTGAGAAAACACCCTAAATTTGTTTGAGTACATCACAATACCTCTCTAAAATAAATAATTAAAGGCTCAAGTATGTAGGATTATAAAGTAAATAAACACAAGGAAGTAAAACAAATGTCATTATTTTGGTTGATAGTGGGAGTAAACACAACAAACGATGAGACTGACAAAGAGGAGGCTAACATCACACCAACGTTCTCAGTGGTTGCAATGACATGTATCTGTCAACCCTAAACCCTCAAATTGTTTGGCCATATAAAAAACACTAGGGTGATGGTGTTGGTTGATAGTGGGAGTAAACAAAACTTCATAGACTCTAGGGTAGCAAAACAACTAAACATATTCATCTACCCTACCATCATCTTCCAAGTATTGATACCAGGAAACAAGACCACACCGTGAGACAGTAAATGCCATAAAGTAGAACTAGCTATAAAGAATTGCACGCTAAGATTTCCAATGTATGTAATCACAATCAGAGGGGTTGAAATTGTTTTAGGGGCACAATGGTTGGAAGCATTGGGGACAGTCGGATTAAACTTACGAGAAAAATTTATAAGGTTCTATGAAAATGGGAGGAAATATAAGCATTACAATATTAACTACCCCCTCCCCAAATTGTCTCATCCAATAAAATGGAAAAGATGATAAAAAAGGGAGCTCAATCCTTCTTCTTACACTGCTATGCTATATATGGAAAGAACAACTGATGAAAGAAAAAATATTGACCCACGTGAATTAGAACTACTCATGGGGGAACATGGAAGACCTTCCTCATGGTATCCCATCCCCATGTTCTAGGGATCACATCATCGAGTTGATGCCAGGATCAACTCCAATTGGAAAAAAATCATACAGACAATCTCACGGGAACAAACCAGGGATCGAACGTTTGGTGTAGGAACTATTTGACGCTGGAATAATCACACATAGTAAGAGTCATTTCTCTACACCAGTCACACTCATTAGGAAAAAGGATGGATCATATAGACTTTGCATTGATTATCAAGGGTTAAAGAAAGTCACCATAAAAGGTAAATTCCCCATTCCCTTTATTGATGATCTGCTTGATGAAATACATGGTGCAAAATATTTTTCTAAACTAGACTTAAAAGCAAGATATTACCAAATCCGTATTCAAGAAGAAGATGTCCCCATAACAACTTTTTGCACCCACGAAGGTTTATATGAATTTTGAGTGATGCCGTTTGGATTATCCAATGCCTCGACAACATTTCAAGTAGTAATGAATGGCTTGTTTTTCCCTTACCTAAGAAAGTTCATGCTAGTGTTTTTTGATGATATCCTTATTTACAGTAAAAATTGGAACTCACACCTCAAGCATGTAGAAGCAATATTGAAGCTTCTAGAAGAAAACAAATTTTATGCTAACAAATCAAAATGTAGTTTCAGGCAAAAGCATGTAGAATTTTTGGGGCACATTGTTTCAACCGATGACATTAAGGTCGATCCCAAAAAAATGATGGTGATCATAGAGTGGTTGTCCCCCAAGTCAATCACATCATTAAGAGGATTTATGGGTCTAACAGTTACATAATGTTTGTTTGCAACTACGCCCAAATTGTAGCACCCATAACATCACTATTAAAAAGGGTTGCTTCCAGATATGATAAAGATGCAGAAACTTGTTTTGAACAATTAAGAACCCTAATGACATCCACACTATTGTTAGCAACTCCTTATTTTACAAATACATTCATCCTTGAATGTGATGCTCTAGGGACATGCTTAGGAGCTGTTCTCATCCAAGATAAACATCCGAATTGCTTTCGAAAGCCAAAAGTTAAAACCAAATGAGTAGAAAAAATCCACATACGACAAGGAAATGATGACAATAATGCATGCCCTTATTAAATGGAAGCAATATTTGTTCAAGACCAAATTTCTTGTTAAAACAAACCACAACAACTTGAAGTATTTTTTAACTCAAAAAAATATCTCTCCCGAACAAAAGAAATGGGTAAGCAAAATCCAAGTCTTTGATTTCGACATTTTGTATAAAAGGGCAAGGAGAATAGGGTTGCAAACAAATTATTAAGAAAACATGAGAGTGATGCCTCACTATGTGCCATATCCATAGTTTTTCCTGAATGGATTTTAGAAGTCCAAAGTGAGTATGTGAAAGACCTAGAGACAAGGAAGCTAATTGAAGAAGTTGAAAACAACAAAGCAACAAACTCTAGATATTCATGGGAAAAAGACATATTGTGGTACAAGCAAAGAATACATTTACCCAGTTCATCAAAATTTAAAACTCAAGTCTTAAAAGAGAACCATGACTCCCCAACAACGGGCCATGTTGGTTTCTTTAAAACATACCAGAATACTCGCCAATTCTTCTTTTGGAAGGGAATGAAGACTGATATCCAGAAATATGTGGCTGAATGTGATACTTGTCAAAGGAAAAAGTCTGAAATGTTGTCTCCTCTCGGTCTCCTACAACCCCTTCATATTCCAACCCAAAAATGGTCTGAGGTATCCATGGATTTTATCACCGACCTTCCTACATCAGAAGGAAATGATAGTATATTTGTAGTCTTTGGTAGATTAACAAAATATGCTTATTTAATTAGTATTTCATCCAAAGCAAAAACAAGCCAAGTCGCAGATAGTTATGTAAAGAATATATTTAAGCTCTATGGGTTTCCCAAGGTTATTGTTAGTGACATGGACCCCAAATTTACTAGCAACTTTTGGAAAGAATTGTTCCACCAAATTGGGACTTCATTAACTATGAGTACCTCGTACCACCCCCAATCAAATGGAAAAATGGAAGTAGTAAACAAATGCCTTGAAGGATACCTGAGGAATTTTATGAACGACCGACAAACTCAATGGATACAATGGCTACACCTTGCAGAATGGTCGTACAATTGTCATACATCAACAAAAATGTCACATTTTGAAGCCTGATATGGGTATCCACCTCCTACATCAAGATAATATGTCATCAACAATTTCAAAGTTCTAGTAGCAAAAGATGAGGGAGAATGGGTAGGTGACCAAGAGGATGCAGTGAGAGAGTCGAGAGGATGGCTAGTGCATGGAGTGCATCGGGGTAGATGGGAGTTGGTGGATGGAAGGTGGTGTATATGTGGAGTGAAGTGGAGTGAAGAGGGATGCGGTGGAAGCAGGAGAGGAGTCGATGCGAGGAAGATATGGGAGATAAGTGAATGGGTCGATGTGGAGAATGAATAACACTAAGATGGAGATCGATGAGCTTTGATACCAACTTGGAATGCATATTCAGAAAGATATATTTTGTTTATTGAATTGATGATTTTTACAAGGAGTACAATGCGGCGCTTTATACAAATCAAGGGTCACCATTAATTGATGTGACCTATCAAGACGTTCTTTAATAAATAACAAATGATTAACTAAGTTACTAAACCATTTAGTTTTATTACACAACAAATAATCTTTCCCTTTATGCCTTTTCCCCTCTCCCAAATTTGGACACATTTTGTAGCTTAGAGAATATAAATAAAAAAGAAACAAGGTATTTTGTATTCACTTAATCATTTCATTTATACCCTATATTCATATTGCAGATATGATGGTTGGTTGAAAAGTTGATACTTGGTTTTTGTTGTTCTACCGAGTTCATGTTTTTCATATCCCATTTAATTAATGGAAAATTATTTTGGAGTTGAGTTCACTGCACAAATTATCATGCTACAAATTTGTAAGGTGTTTGTGCATGTTAGGTTGAGCCCAATGTATATTGTGTTGTGGTTGGTCTAATTTCACCAATACACTCACCCCTTAATTTCACCAATGCAATTACCCCTTAATTGAACAATATTTGATACCATATGGGCCGATATTCTTAGACTTGAACCTGTCAATATTATAGAAACAAAGAGTGGACAAAAAATGCATAAGGATGGATAGAGACTGTTGGACACAATGCCACATTGAAAGGGGGGGTGAATCAGTGTGCTAGCACCCTTAACAAATTTCAGTTCTCAAAACTTAAATGGAGTTAATCATTCATATTAAGCTACCAATCATATCAAGATTCATCAATTAATCATGTTATCAATATATATCATAAGAGACACTTCACAAGACCAATATAGTAAACTTTATTTATAATTTGATATGAATTACAATGAATACTCCAATCTTCTGATTACATCAACACCAACAAAAAAAAGAGCATCAACTCCTAGACAAGTATAGTAAACTTTGTTTATAATTTGATATGAATTAAAATCAAGATTTCAATCTTTCGATTACATGGGTACCAACAGAACAAAGAGCACCAACTCCTATTCCAAGGCCCAACCTAGTTTTGTTAGCTCCAACTAAGAAGAGATGCATGACCCAACTTGTCTTCACATACTTATCACTATCAAGTCAATTACCTATTTGTCACTTTCCAATTACAAGTTGTCACTGTCAACTTTGTTGTTCACTGATCATGCCAATTCACCTGGGCATTAAAAATGTGCCAACTCTAATCTTCAGACTTTTATCTTTAACAAAATTTGGATGCCAATGAGCTCTACTTCAAATCTAGGATTTCTTATAAACTCTGTCCACCACTTTGAGTTCTGCTTCAACTCTAGGATTGCTTATAAACTCTGTCCACCACTTCAAGTTCTACTTCAAGCTTTGGAGATCAACTGGTTCTCATCCAAACTTCTTTCTGTATGCCTGAGATATGGATTTTTTATTTGTAGTGTAAATATTTAAATTCACTGGCATAAAACATGCAAAGACGGTGTAAGAGATCAACTGTAACTTCAGAGATCAAGCATCGCTTGAAAGACTCCCACCTTTTGATTTCAAAACACTTCACTCTTTGATGTTAAAGAGACCATAGATAGATAACAGAGCTACGAATTTCAAACCCTGTGTTGGATGCCCTAAAATAAAATTCTACTATGGATGCCCAAGTCTGCCTTCTATAAGGCTGTAGCACCTCTGATAACGGTTATATTTTCACCTTGAACTACAAACAACATTGGACTACTACTTGTATCCACACAAAGAAAAAAGGATCAAGCCATCTGCTTCTGTAGTAACCTAAGAGAAGAGAGCTTCAATAGATGTCTTCAAAGGATAAAAGCAACCTTGAGGATAACAAGTGGATTAACACAACTCTCTGCTACTAGGATCTCTCTTGCCCAAATTTCAGAGGTTCTGTTTGTGCTAAAAGATGCACTCTGACTATAGAGAGGGCATGACTAGCACATCTAAATGCTCAAAGAAAAATGATTGGTTGAATTGAATGGATATGTGGTTGTGCAATGGACCATGTGTAATATCCCAAACTTGTATTTTTGTTTTTATGTGTGCACTATAGATGGCTAATAGAATTATGCCTCAAAAGTGAAGGATTTTTTCCTCCAAAGACAGCCCGATTCATTTCTTTCCATACAACCCATAGAGCAAAAAAGGGAAGATAGCAATAGACTGAATGCTTGGAGAAACTTGCAATCCAATTACCCAGAAAGGTACTGAGATTTTCGCTTGACTGGGGAGGAAGAAAGTGATATTGATCACTCAGATTAACAATGGCATTCTTCCACATAGCACAAGAAGAAAATAAATGCTGCACACTATTTTCACCAAAGCCACAGAGAGCGCAATAGTCGGGCCACAGAGAGCACAATAGTCGGGCCCAATCCGTCCTCTTTTCTGAAAATTTTCCCAAGTGAGGATTTTATTTTCCAAAGCCAGCCAGATGAAACAACTGATTTTTTTTGGAAGAATGACAGACTAGATCAAGGCATGTAATGAGCTGCCAGTCAGGGGAGAAGATGAGTGGACATAAAAGTCATAAACCAATTCTACTGAAACAGAGCCATTAGATTTATTATAGTCCCAAATCAAGAGATCAAATCATGAGCTGAGTCCGATCCTCGCATGTTCCAGACTTCTCGTGAAGATTTTCCAAACTAATTTCCATTCCCAAACAATATTCAAATTCTCAGCAGTGTACCAATAATGGTGTTGACGCAGAAGTATATTGTGTGCCTGAGAAAGAGTAGAGATAGCCAATTCCACAAGGTATTCTCTAAGATCTGAAGGTAGCTGGGATATGGTCTATGTGCCAATAATCGGGTCAATACCCAGGAGTATGTCTTGCCCGTTACCCACCTACCAAGAAAGACACTTTCCCAACCAAGGAAGAGTGTGCAAGAACCCTTTCTAGATTAAAGAATATTTCCTAACATAATTTTTTTTTTCCTGAGCCATGCCACAACAGATTGGTTCTTCTGATACTTGTTGATTAGGACCTGATGCCAAAGACCGCTATTTTGAAGGACCATCCAAAAATTCTTGGCCCTCAATGCAATACTAAACCAATGGAGATTTTTGATGCCCCATCCACCTGAATCTTTTGGACATGAGAGGTGTTCCCAACTGGTCAAATGGTACCTGTGTTTGTCCCTAGAAGATCCCCATAAGAAAGCAAAGGTTAATCCTCTGAGCTTATTAAGGACGGAGACAGGAATAGGAGCAAGTCCCATCCAGTAGACCGGGAGACTGGACGAAATAGTTTGGACAAGGACCAAACAACCACCAAGAGAGAGATACTTATGAGACCAATAGTAAATTTTGTTTTCATATTTCTGAATCAACCAATGCCAGTCACTAATCCTGTACCCCTTAGGTTTGAGAAAATACCCAAGATACTTGAAACCAATGGATAAGGGATCCATCCTGTAGGGAAAAATCCTAGAGATATCAAGAAGAGTATCAGTTTAAATATTATTTTAGAGGAAGACAAATTTATCCATGCTGATACACATCCCAGAGGCTTTGCAGAAAGTACTAAGAATAACTTCAAATGGCATCCACTACAGCAAGGTACCAATTCCAAGCAAAATAACATCATCCACAAAGAGGAGGCAGGTAAGAGCCAAGGAAGAAGATATTTTAATACCTCTGATGATTCCATTCTCCCTAACATCATTAATCAAGAGACTGAGCCCTTCAATAACAAGAATGAAAAGCAGGGTGGATAAGGGACAACCTTGTCTAATACCTCTGAGGCACTGAAGAATTTGGAAGGGGTTCCATTAATCAGTACAACAAAGTTTGCTGAAGTAAGACAACAAATAATCCAATTGACTACCAGGAGAGGAACCCCGATTTGAATAAGAATGAGCCTAATATAAGACCAATTTACTCAGTCAAAGACTTTCACTAGATCTAGTTTGAGAATGACAGCATAAGTATTTTTGGTTTTAACAGAATGTAGGGTCTCTTGAGTAATGCCTATAGGCTCGACAATTTGTCGGTTTTTGAGAAACCCAAACTGCTCTCTTGATATGTGTGAGTCCAAGAAAGGTTTTAATCTAACATCAATAATCTTGGAGATTAGCTTGTAAACCAGATTACACAGAGAGATCGGTCTAAAAACAACAAAGGAGATAGGCTTATCCTTTTTAGGAATCAAGGCTAGGAACGTGGAGTTTATAGATGGAGTGATAAGACCAGACAATCTAGCACAATCAACAACAGAAAGTAAATCCTTCCCTAACAAATAAAAAAAGTGAATAAAGAACTCCACAGGCCGGCCATTAGGACCAGGGCTCCTGTCCTTTTTGAAATATTTAAGAGCACCCTCAATCTCAGATAAGGTGAGAGGATCCATGAGACCACGAGCCTCATCGGGAGGGATCATAATGGGAAAAAGCATGACAACTTTGAGCTGGGAAAGTAAACAGGTTTTTTTGTCATCACAGAAAATATGAGAGAAGTGACTAAGGCCTAGTTCCTTCAAAGCTTCCTCCTCCTAAACACTGTTGCCATCATTATCTTTCAAAGACCAGATCACATTATGATTTCTTCTACCCAAAGCCAAGGCATGAGAAAACTTGGTATTGGAGTCACTGTATAAAGCCCAATTGGCTCTACTTTTAAGCTGCCAAGTAAGAAGGTAATGGCCCAACAAATTTTTTTTTTGGAATGAAGAAGGTCTAGAGTTAACTGGTCCTCAAGGGATAGGATGCCAGAAGAACATCCATAGAGAAGGACCCCAATTTCCTCGTCAATCTTAAGTGAATCAGACTCCAAAGTGGAGCCTTTTTCTTTAGTCCAAGCCTTAACCTGTTTCTTGAGTAAACGGAGCTTATGGGAGAGGAGATACAAATCATTTTCAGAAGATGGGGGAAGCAGATCGGGCCATCTCTAGGAGACCCAGAGGTTAAAATAAGGATCAATGAGCCAAGATCTGTTGAATTTGAAAGGAAAGTTACAGGAGCCATCCAACTTTTTCCACTCAAGGCAAATAAAAAAATGATCAGATAAATCATTAGGGAGATCCCAAACATGATGCAAATTGAGTACACGTATCAGAGAAGAAGAGAGTAAGAAACAATCGAGTCTTTTACTGATCCCTTCATCCCCCACTCTCTCATTTCTCCAAGTGGGGCCTGCCTCAGGGGGATAAACATCTACTAGATCGACCAAATCGAACAGGAGTTTGAAATGAGTAGCAAGAGAGTCAAGAACAACCCTTTTACCCCAGGTTTCAGAGGCATTCAAAGTTAAGTTAAGGTCCCCTCCGAAGATTAGGTTTGGAATAGTGAGAAGACGGCCTCTAAGAATCATATCCCAGAAATGTTCCCTGTTCTGATAGGGTCCATAGCAATTGAGGATAGCTAGAGGAGAGGTCACACCACAAAATTTTTCCTTTACAAGGATACCAGCAGCAGTCTTAGAGGCACAACATCTAACTGAAAGAGTGTTCCAGGAAGTAAGCAAGCCCCCCTAGAGGCCCGAAGCATCGATGGCACAAAATTCCCAGTTAGGCAAAATTTTGGAGAAAGTAAGGAGAGCAGGATAAGTGCTACACATGGTCTCCTGAAGGAGGATCATGTCAGGAGAAACATAGTGAAAAAGTCACCGAAGGCTACAAATTCTTATACCACATGAAAATACAAATTCTAAACACAAAGGGAAAGTAAGGCATTAAACAAATTAATCCACAATAAAACTACATAAACAAAATTGTATCAATGAAAGATGTTAATTCAAGTGTAATGCATTAACTTTACATAAAAAAATAAGTTTCAACCATTGCTGAACATAGGAAAGATAAAGAAGAATTGAATGCTTTTTATTTTTTAATGAATGTATAGTAAAAATTTGCAGTATTTAAAGAGATACACATCATCTAGAATGGTCGTATCCTATTGAAGAAGTGTGTCAACTATACTAATGTTTGAAAAATCCTCCTCAATAGTGTTGGGCATGTGTTGTAGTCTTTGTAGGTTCCTAGAGCAATGAAATCTATTTTCCCATCCATTTCACACCCTCTCTCACTGTCCTTCCTTCACTCACGCAATGTTTCCCACAACTCCTTCCTCCCCAGTTCCATCTTTTGCTACCTATTTCTCTCAACTATCAAATTTGGTGCAAAAATTGAGGCGTGTTTAAAAGGTTTTATTAGAGTTTATGAAAATGGGCAAATCTTTGAAATATTCAAGTCTCTAAAATTGTGTATGAGTTTTGCATAGGTGGGGTTGAACAAGGGGTTCCATGTTGATAATCACTTGTGATGGTTAGCTTTGTCTTGTTTGTGTTTCCATGTCCATTGTTGGAGATGTATTGTATTATTTGCATGTAGATTTTGCTTTGATGCATGCTATGTTAGTTGTAGAATGTGGCTATGCACTCATTTGCAATTGAATTTATGTTTTTCTTTGTGATCAAGCAATTAGGGTTTTGATGGTGCATAATACTTAAGTATTGTATTCTGAACAATGAAATCAATACAATGAATCAGAGAGAGTTTTGACTCTTTAAGTTAGGTTGATTTTCTTGGTTAAAGGTTTTAATTATAATTTTTGTGTATTGTGTGTCATTGCTGTTCTTTATATTTTGCTTAAATATTTGTAAGCATTGCTTTAGTTGCAAAGGTTAAAAATTGACATCCACCATGTTACATGCATCGATGTGCTACGACATGTTGACTCATATTCCCATGTTACATGGATTCATGTGCCATTGCATAGGTTAATGCTAGGAACCATAGGTTATTTGAATCTTGAGAAGTGGCATGTTGGTTATTTAGTTTTCCATTTAGGGTTGTTATCACATATATAGTGGCAAGGCTACCATATTCTATTTTTTCAAATACAGTACATTTTTCAACCAGATCTCTTACATATGAGATGCTGAGATGAGTAGTTTTGACGAATCATTATTTTATTTGTGGACTATTGTACTCCCCCATGTTAGGATTGAGTCTTAGGACACTCAGATTTGAGGACCGATGTAGCCATTTAGTCATTACAGAGTAGTTATTGATGCCCAATTTTATATCAGTGCTTTCTCATTAAACAAATGATGTTTCATATGGATTATATGCATGATTATGACTCAGCTTTTTATATTTTGTTATGGTTATCATTGCTATTATACTCATTTTGGTGTCATGTATTAACATGTGGTGTCATGATCTGGCGGTCATAATTATATGGACTTGGATGTATTTGTATTTATGTATTGATGTCCCTACTCTGACTTTGGATTTCCTGATCTATACTCATTGGTTTTACCCTCCCTAGGGAGAATAGAGGTAGTCGTTCCCACCATTCTTTTGGCTTTCTAGTGTTGGATTAATCATTCACTATCTCCACCCATCCATTACCTTCCAGTTTAGTTTTCAACCCGACTGACTTCTTAACTTATGGCATGGAGGACCTTTTCCCCTGTTAGAGCCTTTATTGGACAAGATTCCCTGTTTATATTGTTTCTCGGCTTTGATTTGGCAACAAAACTTGCCTTTGGTAAGTTGGATTGTATGCCTAAATCATTCTGGTTAGTTGTCTCGATGTTTGGCACTGTGCAGAACTCCCCCTGGTCACTTGAGATGTTGTTGCCTAAGACTAAAAGCTCATGTACTACCTGTGCATTGGATTTCCTAGGGCATTGTATGGGCATAGGGGGTGCAAGCATTTGTTTTTACCATAGTACCCTCATCCTAGAGAGCTTGTTCGACTCAGTTTGGAAACGTAGGCACCCTAGGAGGTTGTTTTGGCAGGTTCACGTTTCCCGAGGCAGATTAAAAAATGATTAAATGGCTATTGTAGAAACCGATTTGGGATACAGAGGCAAGGAAATGACATGGGATGAGTGTGGGATGAGTCATGATGATGAGAGTGATGTCCTCCATACCTTCTCTAGCAGATGCAGCACTTGATTGGGCCCACACCTATTTTTTTGGCATTTTTATATTATTTTCTGGAGCTTTTGGGAGGCTCACGATTTCCTCAAGGAGGCACAAAGTCAAAGAATTAAAATATTATTTTATTTTATTGTTCCATGGGGACACCTAGAGGGAGTTATTCAACACTCCATGGAGTCTATCAGCCAAGTACTAGATAGTCTTGACTATTTTCCTGCCCATCTTGCCTTAGTTACATTTCCCAAGGTAGAGATCATCTTCTTTAGTTGCTAGTACCAAAACCCTAGATCTAACCATTTCCCCAAAGGTCATCCAATTACTTATTTGGATCAGCCAATACATTGCTGAGGTCTTGATACATCTACTGAATCCTACTGTAGATCTAGAGTTTCTCAACACCTTACACCTTACGGACCTCAAAGTGCATTTGATCTGTTCCGGTGTCTAGGTCTGATCTCTCCCGTCGGGAGCAGATCCAGGTCTCCCCCGTTGTTGTCTTGGACTTAGATAACATAAAGCAAAGATTGCCTTGATTGACATGACAACCATCAATTTGGGAGTCTAGGCAATCCTGGTTCCACGTCCCTAATTGCTTTCCCCTCTACCATCCATCCTGGATCCATCATACATAGGAAACTACAAGGTTGGTGATAACAAGGGTATAGGTGGACGTTAAAAAAACAAATAGTTGCCATGGGATTTTTTCAATGGGGCCTCACAAGGAACTCCCCCATTTATGTGGGTTGTGGCATCCTCCATTTCTCTATTTCTCACTTCATTTGATTCAAAGTTGGACTAGGTTAGGTTATGAATAACATAACTGAATTTTGGGCTCCAAAGCTTGTAATTTTTTTGGCAGTAGAGAGGGGTTGAAACACTGTCCAAATTTTGGGTGATTCTTAGGTGATTGTCAACTGGATTACTAGAAAATGCAAGATAATGTTGAAAAGTTACTTAGGAAGTGCTTGTCCATCTATTGTTGCCTTGGGGTGGACAAGGACACTTAAATGTGACTCCTAGTCATTTTTGTGTTTTAATAAAGTGAGATGCACTTTATATTTTTAAAGTGACTTCATTAAAAAGTTGAATGAGTGATTAAAAATAAAAAGGGGTTGCTCAACTTTATTAAATGATATGAGTGCACTAAATATCATTTAATTATTTTTTAATGGAGTATTTAATGTCAACCTTTGATCTAATCTAATCTTGACCATTAGATGAACAGGGGGAGTTTCCATGAACAAAAAGGCTAGGGCAAGGAAAAAGTTCATTCAGTGTGTTCATTTCCAAAAGAGATTTTTGGGAGAGAAGAAGAATTCAGAGAGAGCAAGGGTTTGAAGGGATTTTGAACCAGGAGAGAAAAAATTCTAGGATTTTGAAGTGGGCAAGTTTCTGAATAAAATTATGATTTCTAGACAAAGCGAACATAGAAATTGAGGCAAGCTATAGCATTTATTGGAATAGAAATTGAGGCATGCCATACTGTACCAGACCGTACTTTCGACACAAATTTCAATAAGAATTCGTACAACAATTAATGCTACTGTCAGAGTCTGTACAACATTAATTGCAGACCGTACTGGGCACAGAATTCGAGGTCATTTATTGTAGAAAACCATACACAGGAAAATCCATACAGTCCGTATGGTTTTCACACGTGTAGCACGAATTTTGAGGCATTTAATGAGCAGTCCGTACCACTATGTCAGTGAAGTTTCAGGCACAAATTTCGAGAAGGGAATGAGATTAGTACTGCTGTTCTGAGGTTTTTAATTTTGTCTGAAAATTTAATAAAGCTCTCTCACTCTAAAAAAAGGTTTTCCCTTAGGGGTTTTTCCTGGTCCATTGGACAAAAACAAGTGTCTGAATTTTCCATGTGTGTAAATGTCTGAAATTTTATGAGTTTCACTTTTCCTGTTTGAAAAGAAAATTTCCGATTTTGTTTAAAGTTGAGAAATTTTTTTCACATGTGTTTCAGTTTGGACAATTTTTGAAAAATTATGCATTGAAAGGGTTGAGACAAATTTCTAACACTTTCATGGTATCAGAGCTTTACAAAGATTCATAATTTTAAACATTCAGAAGTTGGGGTTTGATGGAAAAAAATTCTTGAATAGCTTGCTTAAGGTCATAGGTTGCAGCCATGGTGTTCGGTCTTAGAGTGGACGGTAGACTTGATGGAGCTGCCAATTTTAGCCTTTGGAAGCCTAGGATTAGCTTGATCCTTGAAGAGAATGAACTATGTGATATAGTTCAAGGGACAGCTACAAATCCTGTGGTAGTACGTTGGTGCAACAGATAAGGAAGCCTTTCTGAAAAAAAGACATAAAGGCAAGAAGAGTTATTCTTGATGCAGTGAAGGATCATGTGATCCCTCACATTTCAGCCAAAGACCATGCTTTTGAGATGTCGACAGGTTTCACAAATATTTATCAGAGTTCCAATGAAAACATGAAGATAGTATTGAGAGAGAAGTTGAAGGGTGTTCGCATGGGAAAAGGTGAAAGCATGGCATCATATCCTACCCAAATCACACACGTAAGATATGAGCTAGAGGTTGTAGGAGAGGTGATAGGAATTCCTGAGAAGGTGCGTACAACACTCAATGGTGTGCCACAACAGTCGACTGTATTTGCTCAGACCATTATTGGAAGGGAGAACATGCCCGCATGGGATCGATTGAGGGATGATCCCACACAGGAGGAGATATGGAGAGGATTCTTACAAGGTAGTTTGTCACATCAGAGAGATGATAAGGAGAATGTTGCTTTAGCAACGAAGGGAAAGAAGAAGAAGAACTTCAAGAAGGCTTCAAGGAGGAAGCCAAACAACATGAGGGAGAGAAGAAGGACATGAGCAAAGTGAAATGCTTTGCATGTCAGAAAATGGGACACTATGTTGGACAATGTCCTAACAAGAATAAGAAGAATCAATAGACTGCAACTACAACAGAGATCGATGAGTTTGCAGTTAGATTTGAGAGAGACTTTTCTCTATTTGCAGGTGTTGGTGTAGAGAGAGCATCTTCTATTACCAGCAGATATTTTGAGGACCACATGGAGCATTCCATTATTGTTGGGAATTCATTGAATGCCACCACCACTTCCTCCACTTGGTACATTGATAGTGGAGCTTCCAGTCATATGACAGGTGATCTAGAAATGTTCACACAGATGTCTGAGTTAGAATTGGAGATTGAGGTTGTATTGGGAGATGATACAGTGGTGAGAGCAGTTGGGTGAGGGACTGTTTGCTTTGAGAGGGAGTCCATGCAGCCTATGTTTTTGAAGGATGTGTTGTTTGTCCTTGGGATGAAGAAGAATATTGTTTCAGTTTCCATGATAGAGATAGAGGCTTTGGTGTATATGTCCTTGATGGGAAAGTTCACATCTTTCCCAAGTCAACAGGTCCATCTGAATCACGAGTGATTGGAGTCAGGAGTGGGAAACTGTACAAGCTTCTTTTCCAGCCACATCATGCATTGTCACACACTCAAAGCGATGATGATTTGTGTGAGCTATGGCACAGGAGGATGGCTCATCTTCATCATCCAAATTTTCAGATGTTGAGAGAGATGACTACAGGTATGCCAGAGTTCAACACAAAGTCTAGTGTTGTGTGTAGAGGGTGTGCTTTGGAAAAGTACACCAAGACTTCTTTTCCAAGCAGTGATTCCAGATCAGAGGGAGTGCTTCAGTTGATAAATTCAGATCTGTGTGGTCCCATGTCTTCTGCCACTTTGACAGGATATGAGTATTACATCACTTTCATTGATGACTTCTCAAGGAAGACTTGGATCTATCTCCTTAGAAGCAAGAGATCAAAGGAAGTCTTGCTTCGGTTCCAAGAGTTCAAATCTATTCTGGAGAACCAGACAAGAAAGAAGATCAAGTTAATTCAGTCAGAAAATGGAGGTGAGTACACTTCTTGTGCATTTGATGAGTATTGTCGACAGGAGGGGATAAATAGGCAGTTGACTGTTTCTTACACTCCATAGCAGAATGGAGTGGCTGAAAGGAAGAACCGCTCTATAGTGGGTGTAGTTAGAGCCATGCTGGATGATCAGAGTCTTCCTTTCTTTCTATGGACAGAGGCATATAGTACTGCTATTTATGTTCTCAACATGAGTCTGGACCATGCAATGGGGAGTAAAATTCCTGAGAAGACATTCACAGGGAATGTGCCTGAGATAGGTCACTTTTGTATTTTCGATTGCTTTACATACTCTCATGTCCCTTCTGAGAAGAGGACAAAGTTGGAGGCTACAGGTGAGCATGGTATCTTTGTTGGTTATGATGACACATCGAAGGATTTTCGTATTTACCTTCTTGCATAGAAGAAAGTTGTGGTGAGAAGGGAGGTGAGGTTCGATGACGAGAAAGCCTTCAGGAGGTCTCTTGATTTCGAGATGGAGGATCAACATGGTACTACACAGGTGACAGCTCAAAGTTCAAAAGGTTAGAGTTCATGGTCACCGGTTTTAGGTGTGACGAGGTCACAGGTCACTGGCTCTTCAGTTACAGGGGCTCAATCTACAAGTACTTCTTGTAGAGGGTAGGTTCACGGATCATAGGTTCATAGATGACACCTTTAGGTGATTCAAGTTCTAGTGGTACAGGTACAGGTTCACCAGGGATAGGTTCTCAGGTTGTTGTGACTTCTTTAGGGAGACACATGTCTAATGAGGAGGTTGAGGAGAGTCTGAGACAAGATGCTTCCTCCAGGAAGAGGAAGCCAAGTTGGATTTAGGAGTTGATGAAGGAAGCAGAGCAGTTAGTTGGACCGCCCAAGAGGGAGGTCAGAGAGAGCAGGGTACCAAAGAGGTTTTCCAGCTATATGGAATAGGTGACTAGCTTGCGTGATATTGTTCCTGACACTTATGAGGAGGCTTCCGCACACCAGGTATGGAGAGATTCCATGACGGAGGAGTACAACTCCATCATGAAGAATGGGGTGTGGGAAGTGGTTGCGAGACCAGAGGGGAAGTCAATTGTGACTTCCAATTTTCTTTACAAGATAAAACATGCTGCGGATGACACTATTGAGAAGTTCAAAGCTCGTTTTGTTGCATGTGGTTTCTCATAGGTCGAGGGAGTTCAATATGATGAGAATTTTGCACCAGTGGCCATATTTTCTTTGATCAGAACAGTGATCTCCGTCGTTGCAGAGATGGGTTGGAAGATCCATCAGATGGATGTGAAAACCACTTTCCTTAATGGTTTTCTATAGGAGGAGGTATATTTGGAGCATCCACAGGGTTTTGAGGTGTGTGAGAGAGACACACATGTTTGCAGGCTCAAAACATCCTTGTATGGAATGAAGCAAGCCCCTTGGGCTTGGTATTCCAGGATCAACACTTGCTTTCGATTGGGTTTCAAAAGAATGAAGCGGATCCTAACCTATACTACGTTTTGGTTTTTGGTGTTCCACTTATTCTTTTGTTGTATGTTGATGAATTGTTCATTACTGGTGGAGAGCACCTGATTGATGTGTGCAAGAAGGATCTTGATTTAGAGTTTGAGATGATAGACCTTGGACCGATGCATTATTATTTGGGGATGGAGGTTTGGTAGGAGGATGGACATGTTTTCCTGGGGCAAGGAAAATATGCTGCAGATGTTCTGAAGAGATTTCATATGACAGATTGCAGACCTATGTCGATAGCCATGATCACCAACTGGGTGAAGCTTCATGCTTCAGAGGGAGAGTTGGTGGACCCTACCTTATATCATTAGTTGATTGGTTCGTTGATGTATTTGGTCAACACCAGACAAGATATGAGTTTTACAATGAACACTCTTAGTCAGTTCGTGGTGGAGCCCAGGAGAGTGTATTAGACTGTTGCAAAACACATCTTGAGGTATCTTGCAGGTACAACTGGCTATGGATTGGATTATAGGAGATCTAGTGGAGTGTGGTTGGTCGGCTATACAGATTCAAATTAGGAAGGTAATGTTTCAGAGCGGAAGAGAACTTTCGATTGTTGCTTCAGCTTGGGTTCATAAATTGTGTCGTGGTTCAGCAGGAAGCAAAAGTCTGTGGCATTGAGTTCTACCGAGGCTGAGTATATTGCAGCCAGTCAGGACAGTTGTGAGGCCTTGTGGGTTCGCAAGTTGATGGTGGATTTGTTTGATATGGAGCCGAGTCCCACATTTATACAGTGTGATAATCAGAGTTGCATCAAGCTCTCTAAGAATCCGGTATTTCATGACAGTTCGAAGAAAATTGAGATTATATATTTGAATTCATCAGGGATTATGTTCAGAGAGGGGCTATTCATTTGTAGTATGTTCCGATAGATGAGCAGGTGGCTAACATTCTCACGAAGGCTTTGGGTAGAGGGAAGTATGTCTAATTCATAGATAAGTTGGGAGTGGTGAAAAACACATTCCTCGGTAAGAGGGAGCGTTGAAAAGTTACCTAGGAAGTGTTTGTCCATCTAGTGTTGCCCTGGGGTGGACAAGGACACTTAAATGTGACTCCTATTCATTTTTGTGTTTTAATAAAATGAGAAGCACTTTATATTTTTAAAGTGACTTTATTAAAAAGTTAAGTGAGTGATTAAAAAGAAAAAGGGGTTGCTCAACTTTATTAAATGATATGAGTGTACTATAAATCATTTAATTATTTTTTAATGGAGCATTTAATGTCAACCTTTGACCTAATATAATCTTGACCGCTAGATGAAAAGGGGAAGTTGCCATGAACAAAAAGGCTAGGGCAAGGCAAAAGTTCATTCCGTCTATTCATTTCCAAAAGAGATTTTTGGGAGAGAAGAAGAATTCAGAGAGAGTAAGGGTTTGAAGGGATTTTGAACCAGGAGAGAGAAAATTCCAGAATTTTGAAGTGGACACGTTTCCCAATAAAATTTTGATTTCCAGACAAATCCAACACATAAATTGAGGCAAGCTGTAGCATTTATTGGCATAGAAATCGAGGCAGGTCGTACTGTACCATACTGTACTTTTGGCACAAATTTCGAGAAGAACCTATATAGCAATTAATGCTGCTGTCATAGTCTGTACAACATTAATTGCAGACCGTACTGGGCACAAATTTTGAGGTCATTTATTATAGCAGACCGTACATAGGAAAGTCGTACAATCTGTACAGTTTTCATATGTGGCACAAATTTCGAGGCATTTAATGAGCAATCTATACCATTCTGTCAGTGAAGTTGTGGGCACAAATTTTGAGAAGGGAATGAGATAAGTGCTGTTGTTTCGAGGTTGTAAATTTTGTCTGAAAATTTAATAAAGCGGGCTCACTCTGAAAATAGGTTTTCCCTTGGGGGTTTTTCCTGGTCCATTGGACAAAAACAAGTGTCTGAATTTTTCATGTGTAAATGTCTGAAATTTTATGCATTTCACTTTTCTTGTTTGAAATGAAAATTTTTGAGTTTGTTTAAAGTTGAGAAAAAGTTTTCACATGTGTTTCAATTTGGGTAATTTTAAAAAAAATATGCATTGAAAGGGTTTGGCATTAAACAATGGAGAGAAGCCTAAAGGCTTGAAACCGGGTTGAGAAAACTTTCAATTTTTTTAGATAATGCCACCCATTTAGAAAGAGAGTGTAAGTTTGTCTCAATGGCATTTCAAATGCCACCATTAGCCATATTCATAGGGAAAATATTTAAGAATCCAACTCCCTCTCCAACAAAGTAGCCCTTCTTCCTCGAGGAAATTGGTGCATTTTGGAACTTAGAAATTATAGGTTTATGGAGTACATCCATGCTCCATTTATTTGTCTAATATGCTAATGTTTTTGAATTATGTAATGCTTTTATTACCTTTCACTTGGAAACGTGAAATTTTACTCATTGTTATTGCGTATCCTTTTTTGGAGAGATGATGTCTTTTGAGAGGAAGATTCTACTATGCTTATTTGTAGAATATGAAGAAGAAAAACAATTTTGATTTGCTTTTCTCGAAGGAAAAATAAT
>LPNX010072629.1:4398-24481 GCA_001517045.1 Pseudotsuga menziesii | reverse complement strand
CTATTTATACCAAAGGAGAAGTCTTTTGTTAGCTAAGAACAAATGGGGAGATGCAAGTTCCTATCTGAGCTTACTTCCAATGTTAGTTGGCTACATTCAAATTCTAACAACTAACTTCGTTAGAAAATACAAACACCAAGACCACCCCTAAGAGAAACACACGGAGGAAACAAAACAAAAATGGGTCGTGACAACTATGCATGATGAGGTATCCATGTACAAATCTCTCACAACCGGGGTAAAGGAGAAAATCTCATGGGAAAAATCCTCCCCATAAGAGAGAAAAGCACACATGTTGAGCTCAATGCATGTTCCAAACTACTCATCCTCAATAATGAGCGCCAACAATCAAGAAGACATAATATGCACTAAGTGTCCCTATGGTCACCAATCCATCTCACCCACCTACAAGGGTATCTAGTCATTGCAACCGTCCAGTCAAATAGGAACTAGTGCTGAGTACAAAGTTCACTGTGAATATGTCTGATCTAGATCATTAATGGGGAATAAAAATCACCCTAGGAATCATTCCATATCACCCCCTCACCCCCACCACAATGCTGAAGCTAGTAGTAAAGGGGACAACAATGCATGTCACAACTGATGGCTAAAGGTATGGAGTACAAGCTAAAGCCAACAAAAATGTAAAAACTACCTAAAAAATAAATACTCCAAGTGGCAAGATCCAAGACACTGTCGAATAAAGAAACGCATCGAGACAAACGAGACAAATGTATGGTGACACTCCAACAAACTATTTGTATGAGTGGCATGAAATCCACAACTCAATGGTGCAGGACAACAATCCTCAATACATACCATCATGTACAACAATCCTCAATATGGGTTTCAAATAACAATTTCATTTTAGGTACCCATTTACAAGTGAGGAATGAAAACATTTCATTGACAAATGTGGCCTGCAACCACTCTGTGGAAAGAGTACAAAAATCTCTTCTCAACATTGCAAACAAAGGCAATAAAATGAAGGCTCTAAGAGGAGTGATGGAAAATAAACAGCCATTAACCCTTGAATGCAATAGGAAAAAGTGATGCCAAAAAACTTCCAATTATCTAATGTTGCTGTATTTGACATTATGTTGCCAGGCAATAAACTGTCTACACTGGAAAAAATAAAAAATAGGATTCTGCGAGTCCAAGGGCAAGTATGCTTCCTTTGGCCGCACAAAAAAATCTGGTAGATAATACAGAAGAAGAAAACCAAGAATGCCAGATCCCTAAGTAGGAAGAACACAAGATACCTCCGCTTTTGTGTTGTCCACCCGCGCAGCCCAAAGTCAAATCGATAAAGAAAATGTGAAATACAACTCCTCCTAAAGGAGTTTTGATCCCCTCTAACCATCCTCATCTGCTTTGGCTGTTGAGTCACGGCCAGCACGAATTCGAAGAGAAACCCGAGATCATTCCCCCCCAAAATGTCTCAAATAGAATATAATATAGTGTTTAGAAAATAGTTCCTTATGGTGAGTTACACTAATAGGAATAAGGGTTAATGTCTAAGTTGGTAGGTTTTTTGAAGGTTGTTATGCAGTAATGATGACAGCAAATTATGATTCGCTTCTGTGAATATTGTAACAAGTAGATCTGATTTTTTTACTAACTAATCTGATATCTTATTGTTTGTTGTAGGATTGTGAAGAGCACTGTAGGACGTTGCAAATTGCTAGTGAAAGTTTGACTATTTTTTTGGGAATTTCGTTTTTGTATTCTACAATCCCAAGGCAAAAAGTAACTCAAAGATGAATATTTTTGAATATTTGTATTGCAGGGAATATTTTGAGTTTTCTTGACTGGTACTGTAAGGCACACGCCTCCCAATATCTTATGCTTATCGGACGTTATGGATAAATTTAGCAAAGTTTTTATTCTCCTTATCTATCTCTTTTGATAATAACAGCTCAGAATCCCATGACAATCATAGACTAGCAGTATAATATATATTCAATTTGTATATTTTGCTTCAATGGCGTCGAATGGGTTTTGGTCAAACGTTTTTCTCCTTGTCTAATGCAGCCCTTCAAGCAACCATTCAATTTCAATCCAAAAAAAACTTATTTGCTGGCTTTGCATAAATTATTTTGCAGTTGTCTTGGCTACATAAGTTTGAGAGGGGAAATAAGAACATTGAGGCTAATAGAAAACCAAAGGGTAAATGGAAACTGCTTTGCAAGGTATAAAAACGCCAAGACCATTACAAAAGCAATTGAGGTAACAAAAAATTGCCTAAGCAGATGAGAAAGATGGCCACGCAAGGGGTAAATGCCCAACAAACAAGTGAATGGTGAATAATGAAAAGAATGGTCTATGAAGAGATATATTTGCTCCCGAAATTCCAATTCGACAACTTCTAACAGAAGTGTAAGGGCCATTAATTTCAAAATCCAAACTGGAATGGATGGCGTGTATCCTCTCAAGGGATGGTGTCTATTCTTATATAATCTGCCTCCTAGCTATAGCGCTAACATTGTCTTTAGTTTTGGTTAATGGCTTTGGTTAGTGGCTCCATCTCTAGATATGGCTTTGCTCTTCATAGTTCACTTGTTTCCACTGTGCAAAGGTCCTTTATCATCCCATTCATTTTCTCTCTCTTCAAGGTTTTGTCAATGGTGAGTCTTCTTTATGTTCAAGTACTCCTTTAGAATATAGGATTCAGCTATTCTGATACGATATAATCTATAAATGAAGGGCTTACAGCCAACTAGATTAACCAACATGAATATTAAGTGGATCTTCAACTCTCGTCTCTATTCTCAATACTATACAAGCTTTGTTATTCCAAATGGATTCAAAGAATTATTCTGAGTATAATGTGCATGCACCACCAACAACAAAAAAAATTAATTATAAGTTCAATAAATAGAATAAGACCATGCAAAATATCACTAATCACTAGTAACTCTCTTTTAGGTACAACTCTTGTGCACATCAATATCCAACAAGAGGAATTACTTAGTCACTATGCCTACCAAGGTGTTGAGGTTCAATTCCATGACTCGAATTACTTCCATGTTTTAAAGTATAAAGAAAGTGAAGTGTTTTTATTCATAGGGCTCACTCTCTAAGTGTTTTGATTAATGGGATTCATTGTCTAAATATTCCGAAAATAAACACGAGGAGGTAACAAAACAAAAATGTGTCCCGACAATTAGGAATGATGAGGTATCCAAGTACAAAGCTCTCATAATCGAGGTAAAGGAGAAAATCTCATGGGAAAAACTCCTCCCCATAAGAGAGAAAAGCACACATGTTGAGCTCAATGCATGTTCCAAACTACTGATCCTCAAGAATGAGTGCTAACAATCGAAAGGACATCATATGCACGGAAAAACCTAGACACCTGGAAGAAAAGAAGGTGGGCGAACACAAAGCTTTTCTTCCATAGATTCAAGGTGTAACAAAAAAAATTGCAAAGCACTTGAAGAAGAAAAGTATCAACTCTGTGTTCTCTCCCCTTAACAACATAAAAAAACTCCTGACATCAGTTAAAGACTCCATTGACCCTGCCCTGAAAAAAGGGTGTCTACATGGTTCTGTGTGAATGTGGGAAGGCCTACATCGGTGAAACAACGAGATCCATTAGAACCAAGGTTAAAGAACACTGCGTAGACATCCGGCTAGATAGAACCCAAAAAACCGCTTTGGCCCAACATCCCATGGCACAAAACACCCTATTAAGATGGACGACATGAAAGTCCTTCCTCATGCTGATAATTGGTCTTTGAGAAGCATGAGTGAGGCAATTTAAATTGTCAAACACCCCCATTGTCTAAATAGGGATGATGGCCTCACCAAAGCAGGTCATGGCTCCCTAACGTGACTAAATTAAGCTAGCAAATACCAAATTAGTTAATAAAACTTAGAAAACTTAAAATTTAAAAGTTAAGAAATCAAAAAAATTAAAAACTAAGAATTAATCAAAATTAAGAATTATTTAACTTTAATATTTTTATTACTTTAATTGAATTACGTTAATTTTTAGGTTTATAGTAATTAAAACATAATAAAAACCCCACTTTAAAATCTAACTTAAAAAAAAACATTAATATAAAACAACAAAAACTGAATATTTTAAATAAAACATTAATTTTTTAAAAACTTTAATTTAAACATTAATTTACTAAAAAACATTAATTCAAACATTAATATAGTATAACATTAATCATTAATTAAAACATTAATATAAGATTTAATTGTAAAGTGGTTAATAACTATAATAATCAATCTAACAAATTAATATTTTATAAACTAAAAAATTTTATAATGACTTTTAATAAAACTTTTTAGTTAAAAAACTCTTATACTATAATAAAATTAAAATTAAAATTTTAATTTTAATTTAACTTAATTAGACTTTTTAATTAAAAAATATACATTAATTCATATTTAGTTTTATCAAACTTTTATGTAACCTTTAGAAAATAAAACCCTAATTGTCGGCTAACTATCACAGTCCTATACTTATAAGGAGTGGAGATTCTAAGATCACCTCACGCATCGATTATGTCCTCATGATGAGCCAAGAATGGCCCGAAACGTTGACAATAAATCATTATCTATCACAGACTCTCCACAAGATGCTATTAGCATCTACCACGAATTCTCACCGAGAACTATTACTCACTCGTATGGAGCGGACATCCTGAGAAATCTAAGATGCCTAGAGAAAAGTACGATCTCCAAAGGAAATAAAATTGCTCAACTATCCTCTCTAAAAAAATGCAAAGACATTCATATTATTCCGACATTTGGTAGGGTTTCACACATCCTAATAAGTAATCGTAACAATCACATTTTCAACAAAATGAGTGTGATGTTAGTTCGTGACCAGATCAGAGTTTTGTGTTTCTCCTTCTATAAAATAGATTGCGAACTCTTAGAACTCCATTTTTGCCTTTCTAACGCTCTCGATAAAGATATCTCACACTACTAGGATGGCTACTCATTTCACAGAGCCAACACAGAGTTTGCAAAAACCACTGCTAAACTTAAGAATAAATTTACCACGCTAGAACACAATAGCGATATACTTCAGCAGTCCAATCCAGCGGTTGATGAGCAACTGAGTTCTATCCCGGCTGATGATGAGAAATGGAATTGGAATCGTGACCTCCTAACATATCTGGTGAATGAACATAACGGTGATATGCATCAACATTCCAATCCTGCGAGTGAAAATCAAATGAATGTAGATCAACATAGTTGGAATTGCGACCTGCCTACTTATCTGGTGAATGTACATGAACAAACAACCATATCACCAGCTAGAACCTTTCACCTAGCCTCATCACTCACAGCTTGATTGCTCACGAGCTACAGAACCCATTGCTCAACCCATCGCTCAAGCACTCGCTCAGGTCGCTCAACCAATCACCCATCCCTACGTTGAGTCAATAAAAAAGCTACATCAACAAGCCACTCATCCGGATCACGATGAAGGTGCCCAGCCTGGTCGAACGAATCAACGAGTCGCTCTACCAATCACCCAGACTTACGCTCAGCCACTTGAAAATCTACATCAATGAACCATTGAGCCTGATCACGATGAGAATGGAGGCGCCTAGCGTGGTCAACGGCATTAACAAGTTGCACATCGTGGATTTAATAAGGGCAATAGGCATGTTCTTGCAAAGGCTAATGGTGACGAATAAGGAGATGAACCAACGCATGACCAGCCTTTCGATCACGATGAAGGCGCCCAACCTAGTCAAACGCTTTAATGAGTCGCTCAACTTTGTGCTCAGGTAGCCCCACCAATCACCAAACCCTACGCTCAGTCACTTCGGAAGCTACATCAACAAACTACTCAACCTCATCACGATGAGAATGGAGGCAGCCAACGTGGTCAACTGCATCAACGAGTCGTGCATCCTCGATTTGATAAACGCACCGAGCATGTTATTACAAAGGCTAATGGTGGCCAGTCACGACATGAACCAATGCAAGACCAACCTCTTGATCACGACTTGGCTACTCATCGATACAAAAACCAACAACAAACCTCTTTGAAACCAAGAACTCCATTGGTTAGCAAACTTACACATCAGCATACTCAATCAAAAACTAGGACAAGAGACCCTAATCGACTCATTGTTAACCTTTTTGACACAGAACTTAATATTTCCTCGAGAACACTTCTTGAGAAAGGCCTCAATTTTTCGATTGCTCCGAGAAGGATTCCGGTTGAAGATATTATTTGCAGCTTTAATGATAGCATTAAACATCTTCCCGAAAACGAAGCTGAAGAGGTGCGTCAAAACTATGCTCGTACCTTAAGGAGAGCTAAACCAACTAAATCCAACATTACCAATGAAGAATACAAGGCCCTCAAGGAACTTAGAAAGCATGACCAAATTGTCATCTTGAAGGCGGATAAAGGAGGAGCTACAGTTATCCTCAATAAAGAGGACTATGTGACCAAGATGCAAGCCCATCTTGATTTGAGTGACTGCTATAAAAAACTTAATAAGAATCCCCTCTCCCGCATTACAAGAGAAGTTATGGAGACCATAAAGGGATTATAACTTGATAATGATATAAAAAAAAAAAATCCTTATGTTGGATCCCTTGATTCCAAGAATTTATGGACTCCGTGAGATCCACAAACTAGGTATTCTTCTTCGTCCCATAGTAGACAACATAGGATCCCCTACCTACCGGTTTGCAAAATTGTTTGCAAACAAATTAAATCCTTTAGTATGGAACACAAGCTCCCTTATCAAAGACCCCCCTTTCTTCATTGAGAAAATAAAAAATTGACACTTCGATGGGAATGAGCTACTCCTAAGCTTTGACTTCGTATCCCTCTTCACAACGATTCTCATAAACAATGAAAACAAAGTCACTCAGGACCTTACTGACCATGAAACAACTGAGTTAGTAGGATTATGTCTGAGATCCACATTTTTCGGCTTTCAAGGAGAGCTTTACGAACAAAATTGTGGGCTCACCATGGGCTCTCCCCTCTCACCGATTATAGACAACCTATTCATGGAAAAATTTGAACAAAAATCTCTATCCAATGCACATTCAAAACCTGAGTGGTGGTCAAGGTATGTGGAGGACACTTTCTTCATTTGGGCACATGGTAAAGAGGAGCTCGAAAAATTTGTGCATCACCTTAACAAACAATCTGACTCCATTAAATACACAATGGAGATGGGGGATAGCCATTGCCTACCTTTTCTTGATACAATGATTATCAGAAAGCAAGACACGGGCATATCTCATAAGGTGTACAGAAAGAGAACCCACACCGAGCAATACCTTCACGCTATTTCTCACCATCATCCACAAAAAAAAATGGGAGTCATGAACACCTTGATCACGAGGGCCATTAGGATTTCAGATACAAAACACCTAGAAGCAGAAAAAGATTACTTACATGATGTTTTCTTAAGTAATGGATATGAGGCACATCAAATGAGGAGATCCTTTGCCAAAACAGAAAAACCTAGACACCTGAAAGAAAAGAAGGTGGAAGAAAACAAAGCTTTTCTTCCATACATTCAAGGTGTAACAGACAAAATTGCAAAACACTTGAAGAAGAAAAGTATCGACTCTCTATTCTCACCCCTTAACAACATTAGAAAACTCCTTAAATGAGTCAAAGACCCTATTGACGATGCTTGTAATGTCCCTCCTGTATACCACTAAGCGAATTGTAATTGTTCTTCGGTGAGGAGCTCAAGGCCAAGGCCCCGCCGGAAGCAAAACTTTCAGCTTAAAAAGGTTAATTGCCTAAGTGGAAGCCTTAGGAAACGAAAGCAGTGACACCCATTAACAAGGGGTCAACTCAACCCACAAGACGTTACGTCCACCTCAACTTAGTAAAAAAATATGAAAGCACACCAGTATATCTATCTATATATATGTATAGTATATACAAAAAAGTAGGTTACACACATGGCAGGAAAAATATATATATATCTAAATATGAAAGGGATTTCATATCTAATATATATTAAAGGAACATTATAAAAGTGAGGGCATCATATAGTAAAAGAAAAATAATACATACATATATATATGGGAAACTAAGAGGATATTATATATATATTATCCCATATATAATGGAGCGAAAATATCATATTAATTGAGCATTGAATTTTACCCTCATTAATATGCATGGTTGAGGAGTCATTGCCTGAATGATAGTCACTAATTTTGGATAAGTTATGTAATTCCCTGAGCTGATAGACTTTGATAATAATTATCCTCATTTATGGTCGCCCATTGTGGAGGCGTTACCAAAGATGCTGGTCCGCTGATTATGAGAGGATAATTCAGCAAAATTATCTTTATGGGTGGACGAGACATGTTTTAAAAGAGGGGAAAAAAAACCCAAGGGCGGGCAGCTCTACTACGGATGTTTGTTTCTCTTTTGATATAGATTCTTGTAAGGAGTGCTGGGAGTGAGCGTGGGGCTCTTAGGAGAAATGATGGGCTCTGTTATTTGCCTTTCTATCTGCGCATAGGGAAGAGAGAGATCTCCCTGTTCTTCGTGGAATAGAAGGTGGCCGAGGAGCACTCCATGGATTTGGAGAGCTTAAATTTCAGTCCACTCCAATCAGGTCTAGGAGGTTGAGTAGCAGCCCAGAGAGTTACTGCTTGGGAAATGGCTGGGCGAGAGTTGGATCCTACCGCTTTGATCCGACTATATATAGGGTATGGCGGATTTCCTTGGATGGGTCTCATCAAATTGCTCTGATACTCGAGGCATGGGCATCCCTAGTATATGCAATTTGATTTGTTTTTCTTTGCCTCAATTTTCCTGTTTCCATTGGATGGTCCAGTTTGTTATTCCGGCATATGCTATGTTTTTCATACACCTTTGTTTCAGCTTTAAAGATATTCCTAGTTAAGGTGTGAACGCCAGCATATCAAATAGAAGGTTCAGCGTGCGCTTGTGTTGTTGTTTCCCATATACCATTTATATGCTCTAAGGTGCAACCTATTTTTAACCCAATAAAGCTAATGGAAGGTCTGAGCATGCATTTGTGTTTTTCCATACACCTTTTGAAGGCTACGCTCAATTAGAGCACGAACCCAGTCTAGCTTAGTTATTGCAGCGAAATTCTTTTTTAAGTATTGAACCCTGTACATCCTGTGTGGAACAAAATCGTGATTACGTTCTGGCCCCTTTTGCGCTTCGAATGTGTTAAGAGACAAGTTGGGTTGCCAATGCATTGATGAATTTGGTGCCCCTGTGGTATCCTCCTCAATGTCAGGCTTGGTATGCTTGGGTTTCAATTGGTGTTGGATATTTTTGACTGGCATGTGCTATGGTTCATAGTGTTGAGCTTTGAATTGTGTTAACAATATTTTTGTATAACGACTGCTGTTAGTCTTTATGACAGCGAACGTAGGCGTTCTGTCTTAAAAGAAATTATATAGAGACTGCCGGGCGTGGTTATAAGACAGCGATTCTGTCTTAAAAGATATTATATAAAGACTGCCAGGCGTGGTTATAAGACAACGATTTTGTCTTATAAGAATTTATATAAACACTGCCAGGCGTGGTTATATGACAGCGATTCATATAAAGACTGCCAGGCGTGGTTATAAGACAACGATTTTGTCTTATAAGAATTATATAAAGACTGCCAGGCGTGGTTATATGACAGCGATTCATATAAAGACTGCCAGGCGTGGTTATAAGACATCGATTCTGTCTTAAAATAAATTTTATAAAGACTACCAGGCATGATTATAAGACAGCGATTTTTTCTTATAAGAATTTATATAAAGACTGCCAGGCGTGGTTATAAGATAGCGATTCTGTCTTAAAAGAAATTATATAAAGGTTGCTAAGGGTAGTTTAAGACAACGATTTTGTCTTAAAAGAATTTATATAAAGACTGCTATTAAAGATATAGAGAAGTAAAATATATGATTGGGCAAGAAATTAACAATAATAATTCTCTGCCGGTGTTAGACAATGACCCTAACGCATACGAAGGAAATACTTTGAAGGCTATAAATATTTCCTTGTTTTGTAAACCTTATTGTTGATTCATTTCCTTGCCACAGATCTGCATACTGAGAGAGAGCAGGGAGCCTCTCCACTCTTCTTGAAAAGAAAAGATCTTCCTTGGGAAGAGGAAAAATTGTACTAGAAGTGCTGCATATTTGATTAAAATAATAAAAGAATTAGCAGATTTTGGTGGATGTAACCCTAGTAGGGGGTGAACCACTTATATCTTTGTCTATGTCTCCCTTATGCTTGCATCTCTTGCAAATTGTGTTCGCCTTTTGATATCATGAGTTATATTGGTGCTATGTGTTTGCCAAATTTTAGTTAAAAATTATCTTGTGGTTTTTATTGAATAATAATCAGCATAACATTTATGATAAGCAGTGAGTAGTACTAGACTACAAAATAGGATGTTACTAGCAACGCAAAAATCTCAGACAGCTGGGGAAAAGCAATGTGCGTGGCACTAAATTAGTTAATTACAGCAGCAAAAGATAAAGGGCCAGGCAGTTACGTTTTAAATAACAATGAGCAAGGACACCGCGCCAAACCCTAATCTGCAAAGTAAAAATAACAATGAGCAAGGACACCACGCCAAACCCTAATCTGCAAACTAAAAGTAGTTGTTGTTGGCTTTTCTTTCTCTGAGATGCGATTTGGTGGAAAGTTCAAATTCACTGTGTGGTTTGTTGGCAATGTAAGGTGGTTCGATGGTATAGTTTGGTTTGAATGGTGGCTTATATGACAAAATTCCACATTTCATTTCGAATATGTTATGGTTATATTGTGCGGTTTATTGGCAATGTAATGTGGTTCGAAGTATAGTTTGTTAGTTATATGATTCCACCGCTCCACGTTCGTAAGATGTGTGGCTTGTATTTGCATTTGAATCTAGCATCGCCTTTCTTAATTGCAGAAGTTATTGCCAAAAGGTAAGATCTATGTGTGTTTGGATTTCGTTTGGGATGATTTCTTTGTATGGGCCTGGTGATTTGATTGTATTCCTGGTGATTCCGTCATATGCCTGCTGTTTGATTATATGCCTGGGGATTTATTGGTATTCCTAGCGATTTCATTGTATGCCTGCGATTTCATTGCATTCCTGGAAATTTAATTGTATTCCTAGAAATTTCCTGTATGCCTACGATTTCATTGTATGCATGGCGAGTTCATTCTGGGATCTAGTGATTGCCATCCTTGAATGCCTACCGTTTTGATGTCATCGATCTTGGAAGGATTGGAATGGGCGACCTTAATTCAAAAGCTTCCTGAAATTTCAGTAATCAAACCACAGTGGGTGTTAATCTGCATGTTATTGACATTCTAATCGAAGGTACAATAGTCTATCGAAAGGATTATGTTCTCACCGATATGGGTATGTCACAATATTCGGTATATGTTATAAATAGCGGCCTTAGTAATTTGTCTTTCAGTTTGCACGTTGATTTTCTGTAGAGGAGTCGGAATATAAACTATCAAACAGTTGTGTTGCCATGCGCGTAGTTTGACTTTAAGAGTTTCATTGAATGGCAATGCAAAAAAAAAAACAAAGAACAAAAAAAATATCTGGCACTAACGTGTTTGACTCTTTTGCAGTAACAGTGAAACACACCAAACACAATACAAAAGCTATCTCTCCTTTCCAGGTATAACAACATCCAGGTATAATTTGGTATAACAACATCCAGGTATAATTTTGACATTACATATGGTATCAGAGCTGGCCGACAACACTCTGACCGAATGGGCTCGGTTACAACAGAGGTAAGAGATGGATGGAACAAATGTCTTCAATTTTTGTCTTGGAATGAACTCGGATGTAGAAGAATTCCAGGCAATGGTGGATGTACATAATAGTTATAGGATAGAGATCCGAGGGAGCAACTCATGTCCTTTGGCATAGGGGGAAAATGAAAATGGTTCCCGATAAGGATGGCGAGAGCTGAAGGTATACAATCATGAATCTGATCTAAATGATAAGTATACCCATTCCTAATGATCCTCGGCATGTCTAGTTGTATTGTTGTGAATTCGATGTATGTATCCTCTGCGGATTGTCTTGTTTTCGTTATAGAGGGTTTTTGCTAATCCAAATCTACCCCTTTGAATGTTGTATTGCGCTTAAAGGGTGTTCAGTATTTGACTACTAGTCAGCGTGGGAAGACCCCGACCTTATTTTTATTTTTATTTTTCCTTCCTTTGTATGATCGGTAGACTCCGGATTTTGTTTCGAAATCCTTATAGACAGCATTGTCAAATCTTTAATTACCTCTACGTTTTTGTGAAGGAGCAGTTCTTTAAGAAAACATTGCCGGATCATTAATTACCTATGCGTTTTTGTGAGGCAATATTGCATTAAAGAAATTGTCGGATCTTTATTTACCTCTGCACTCAGTTCTGAAGGAGTATTGCTTTAAAAGAATGGTCAAAATCTTTAATTACCTCTATGTTTTCGTGATGGAGGAATGTTTGAAAAACATTACCGAATCTTTCCAGACCTTTAGAATCACCCAGATTTATCACTGAAAACGTTTTTGATAGAAAAATTGGATCCGATCTTGCCCTCAACATTTTTTTTTAATTAGACAGTTGTATGCCGTGGAGTCATTTGACTGTTAAAGGTTTTTGATATAAAAACCAGATCAAAACATGACCTCATCTTTATAAAAATTGATTGTAGAAGATATACATATATTTAGGCAATATCTCCAGCATCAACATTTAGAATATTTGTTATATTTTTGTGGCATTTTCGAAATGGTTGTGATGGCACAACCCTAACAGGAGGTTTAGGCCATGCAACATGCTGAGCACATAAACGTATTGTTGCCGGAAAATGATGTTGATGGTAATATGTCTACTTCAACTTCTACGAGGTTATGATACAGTGGTATGGATAGGTAGTCCATAGAAGTTCCAATTCATTGGAACGCCACCACATTATTGATGGGAAATTAGCATTGGTGACACCTGTTAGTATGGAGTCTCATCATGACAAGTTTGGTTATATGTATATAGAACAGGTATAACTCTAGTAGGTCCTTTTTCTTTTACCTGTAGGATATATTATATTGTACATTCTATTGTGGCTCACTTATTAAACGGTTGATGCTTGAAAGTAATAGGTACAATCACCAAAATGCCATGCTTCATATGGTGAAGGGACTCTAATGATGGGGACTCTCATGTTACTGTTGTTAGAAAAGATCATATCATAGATTGCTAGGATTTGAATATATGAGTTACATCTTGAATACTATAGAGTGTACAAATAAGTATATTAGAAGTAATTGTATCCTTACTAGTCTAGAGGTATGAATCCTCTAATTGTTAAACAGAAGTATTGTGCATTTACTGGTTGAATAAACGGTAACTATTCAATGACACTCACTATTTCGAGTACTTGAATGTTTTAGAAAGCTATGAGATAACTTATGCAGGGATATGCATGAAGGTCGTATAATGCTATGAGCTAACATTTGCAGGGATATGCATGAATGTTTTAGGAAGCTATAAGATAACTTATGCAGGGATATGCATGAAGGTCGTATAATGCTATGAGCTAAACATTGCAGGTTATGCCAAGAACTCTGTTAGTGAGAGTTGACTATTGAATTTTTGTTTGAAACCCATTGAATAACGAATGGGGTATAAGTTTAAATGCTAAACATTGCAGGTTATGCCAAGAACTCTGTTAGTGAGAGTTGACTCTTAGAGAGAAATGTATTCGCTGCTGGAAATAATGAGGTTAAGTATGGGCGATGTTTCACTTCTTATAATTGTCGAATCTCAAGGTTTATAACCAAGAATGAACCGTCGGAGATGTTGTTTACATACTGACACTGCAGGCTTCACCAAGATAATGACCATTACTACACTCGTCGTACACTATGGTATATAAATCCGGCTGTGTATGTAAGTTGTGTTCAGTTGATAAGTAAGGAGTAACTTTTTCTAGACGAGCTAGAGGGTTATAAAACTCTTGACTAATGATTAAAATTGCTGCGACTTATTAAAATTCTAATGATAAATTATTGTTTATCAATAGATGCTTTGACTAACCGTGTAGCCAACTCACAAATGGGGACAATGATAGTAAATTCATGCTAAGCACCAAGGAGTGTGCGTTACAAATAGTCAAGGTTAAAAAAAATTATACTCATTGTGAACAAGAAAAATTTGAATGCTGCGGGAGCACCATGGAGCTAGGCGAGTGATTGCCGCATGAGCACATTGGTGTTAGGCATATATGCTGCAGGAGCACAATGGTGTTAGGCAAGCGATTGCTGCGTGAGCACATTGGTGTTAGGCATATGGTGTGGCAAAAAAAAAGACCTAGGCAAAACAAAAAAAATTGGACATCTGGAAGACAGGACGCTGTTTGATGTCACTGCTCGGGGAAAACTTTTAACTAGTGGTTAAAAGGGAGAGTAACCTAAGAAAATTGCTGTAAGTCCACACCAGATTGAAAAAGAAACCCAAAGATGGTTGGAAATGTAATGAACGAAAAATGTGTTAACGAATTTTTAAGGAATTAAAAACGTTACCTACTTAATGTGAAATATGAGGTAAGGTTCCTCCCTCAGGTTGAGGACGAAATAACTATCCAAAGGTTGGACCAGCGCCCAAAAGGGTAGTAATTGTGTTTATTGATGAATGATTTTCTTTATGAAAGTGATTGGTATTATGAAACCAAAATTGTTGGTTGTTACAACACAAAGCGATATGTGGTTTTTGCTTAAATTATAATTCCGTACATGTTGTACTGAATAAATACTGGGCTAGGCCCGAACCTTGTGCAGGAAGCTATGGGTGTTGAACGACAGCGAACTACCAAAAAAAAAAGATCAAGAAATATCAAAGAATAACAGAATAGAACGAACGAAGCAAGGAAACATGACGTAGGAGAAGAAGGATATGGTTGAAGGACAAGAACACCGAGGATGGTGTTAATTTTAGGGGGAAAGGATGTAATGTCCCTCCTGTATACCACTAAGCGAATTGTAATTGTTCTTCGGTGAGGAGCTCAAGGCCAAGGCCCCGCCGGAAGCAAAACTTTCAGCTTAAAAAGGTTAATTGCCTAAGTGGAAGCCTTAGGAAATGAAAGCAGTGACACCCATTAACAAGGGGTCAACTCAACCCACAAGACGTTACGTCCACCTCAACTTAGTAAAAAAATATGAAAGCACACCAGTATATATATCTATCTATATATAGTATATACAAAAAAGTAGGTTACACACATGGCAGGAAAAATATATATATATCTAAATATGAAAGGGATTTCATATCTAATATATATTAAAGGAACATTATAAAAGTGAGGGCATCATATAGTAAAAGAAAAATAATACATACATATATATATGGGAAACTAAGAGGATATTATATATATATTATCCCATATATAATGGAGCGAAAATATCATATTAATTGAGCATTGAATTTTACCCTCATTAATATGCATGGTTGAGGAGTCATTGCCTGAATGATAGTCACTAATTTTGGATACGTTATGTAATTCCCTGAGCTGATAGACGTTGATAATAATTATCCTCATTTATGGTCGCCCATTGTGGAGGTGTTACCAAAGATGCTGGTCCGCTGATTATGAGAGGATAATTCAGCAAAATTATCTTTATGGGTGGACGAGACATGTTTTAAAAGAGGGGAAAAAAAACCCAAGGGCGGGCAGCTCTACTACGGATGTTTGTTTCTCTTTTCATATAGATTCTTGTAAGGAGTGCTGGGAGTGAGCGTGGGGCTCTTAGGAGAAATGATGGGCTCTGTTATTTGCCTTTCTATCTGCGCATAGGGAAGAGAGAGATCTCCCTGTTCTTCGGGGAATAGAAGGTGGCCGAGGAGCACTCCATGGATTTGGAGAGCTTAAATTTCAGTCCACTCCAATCAGGTCTAGGAGGTTGAGTAGCAGCCGAGAGAGTTACTGCTTGGGAAATGGCTGGGCGAGAGTTGGATCCTACCGCTTTGATCCAACTATATATAGGGTATGGCGGATTTCCTTGGGTGGGTCTCATCAAATTGCTCTGATACTCGAGGCATGGGCATCCCTAGTATATGCAATTTGATTTGTTTTTCTTTGCCTCAATTTTCCTGTTTCCATTGGATGGTCCAGTTTGTTATTCCGGCATATGCTATGTTTTTCATACACCTTTGTTTCAGCTTTAAATATATTCCTAGTTAAGGTGTGAACGCCAGCATATCAAATAGAAGGTTCAGCGTGCGCTTGTGTTGTTGTTTCCCATATACCATTTATATGCTCTAAGGTGCAACCTATTTTTAACCCAATAAAGCTAATGGAAGGTCTGAGCATGCATTTGTGTTTTTCCATACACCTTTAGAAGGCTACGCTCAATTAGAGCACGAACCTAGTCTAGCTTAGTTATTGCAGCGAAATGCTTTTTTAAGTATTGAACCCTGTACATCCTGTGTGGAACAAAATCGTGATTACGTTCTAGCCCCTTTTGCGCTTCAAATGTGTTAAGACACAAGTTGGGTTGTCAATGCATTGATGAATTTGGTGCCCCTGTGGTATCCTCCTCAATGTCAGGCTTGGTATGCTTGGGTTTCGATTGGTGTTAGATATTTTTGACTGGCATGTGCTATGGTTCATAGTGTTGAGCTTTGAATTGTGTTAACAATATTTTTGTATAACGACTGCTGTTAGTCTTTATGACAGCGAACGTAGGCGTTCTATCTTAAAAGAAATTATATAGAGACTGCCAGGCGTGGTTATAAGACAGCGATTCTGTCTTAAAAGATATTATATAAAGACTGCCAGGCGTGGTTATAAGACAGTGATTTTGTCTTATAAGAATTTATATAAACACTGCCAGGCATGGTTATATGACAACGATTCATATAAAGACTGTCAGGCGTGGTTATAATACAACGATTTTGTCTTATAAGAATTATATAAAGACTTCCAGCCATGGTTATATGACAACGATTCATATAAAGACTGCGAGGCGTGGTTATAAGACATCGATTCTGTCTTAAAAGAAATTATATAAAGGTTGCTAAGGGTAGTTTAAGACAACGATTTTGTCTTAAAAGAATTTATATAAAGACTGCTATTAAAGATATAGAGAAGTAAAATATATGATTGGGCAAGAAATTAACAATAATAATTCTCTGCCGGTGTTAGACAATGACCCTAACGCATACGAAGGAAATACTTTCAAGGCTATAAATATTTCCTTGTTTTGTAAACCTTATTGTTGATTCATTTCCTTGCCACAGATCTGCATACTGAGAGAGAGCAGGGAGCCTCTCCACTCTTCTTGAAAAGAAAAGATCTTCCTTGGGAAGAGGAAAAATTGTACTAGAAGTGCTGCATATTTGATTAAAATAATAAAAGAATTAGCAGATTTTGGTGGATGTAGCCCTAGTAGGGGGTGAACCACGTATATCTTTGTCTATGTCTCCCTTATGCTTGCATCTCTTACAAATTGTGTTCGCCTTTTGATATCATGAGTTATATTGGTGCTATGTGTTTGCCAAATTTTAGTTAAATATTATCTTGTGGTTTTTATTGAATAATAATCAGCATAACATTTATGATAAGCAGTGAGTAGTACTAGACTACAAAATAGGATGTTACTAGCAACGCAAAAATCTCAGACAGCTGGGGAAAAGCAATGTGCGTGGCACTAAATTAGTTAATTACAGCAGCAAAAGATAAAGGGCCAGGCAGTTACGGTTTAAATAACAATGAGCAAGGACACCACGCCAAACCCTAATCTGCAAACTAAAAGTAGTTGTTGTTGGCTTTTCTTTTTCTGAGATGCGATTTGGTGGAAAGTTCAAATTCACTGTGTGGTTTGTTGGCAATGTAAGGTGGTTCGATGGTATAGTTTGGTTTGAATGGTGGCTTATATGACAAAATTCCACATTTCATTTCGAATATGTTATGGTTATATTGTGCAGTTTATTGGCAATGTAATGTGGTTCAAAGTATAGTTTGTTAGTTATATGATTCCACTGCTCCACGTTCGTAAAATGTGTGGCTTGTATTTGCATTTGAATCTAGCATCGCCTTTCTTAATTGCAGAAGCTATTGCCAAAAGGTAAGATCTATGTGTGTTTGGATTTCGTTTGGGATGATTTCTTTGTATGCCTGGTGATTTGATTGTATTCCTGGCGATTCCTTCATATGCCTGCTGTTTGATTCTATGCCTGGGGATTTATTGGTATTCCTAGCGATTTCATTGTATGCCTACGATTTCATTGCGTTCCTGGAAATTTAATTGTATTCCTAGAAATTTCCTGTATGCCTACGATTTCATTGTATGCATGGCGAGTTCATTATGGGATCTAGTGATTGCCATCCTTGAATGCCTACCATTTTGATGTCATCGATCTTGGAAGGATTGGAATGGGCGACCTTAATTCAAAAGCTTCCTGAAATTTCAGTAATCAAACCACAGTGGGTGTTAATATGCATGTTACTGACATTCTAATCGAAGTTACAATAGTCTATCGAAAGGATTATGTTCTCACCGATATGGGTATGTCACAATATTTGGTATATGTTATAAATAGCGGCTTTAGTAATTTGGCTTTCAGTTTGCACGTTGATTTTCTGTAGAGGATTCGAAATATAAACTATCAAACGGTTGTGTTGCCATGCGCGTAGTTTGACTTTAAGAGTTTCATTGAATGGCAATGCAAAAAAAAAAACAAAGAACAAAAAAAAAATCTGGCACTAACGTGTTTGACTCTTTTGCAGTAACAGTGAAACACACCAAACACAATACAAAAGCTATCCCTCCTTTCCAGGTATAACAACATCCAGGTATAAGGGAGACATTACAATGCTCTAAAAAATGGTGTCTACATGATTGTGTGTGAATGTGGGAATGCCTACATCGATGAAACAGGGAGATCCATTAGAAGCAGTGTTAAAGAACACTACGCAGACATCTGGCTAGATAGAATGCAAAATTCCACTTTGGCCCAGCATTCCCATGGCACAAAACACCCTATTAAGATTGAAGACATGAAAGTCCTTGCTCATGCCGATAATTGGTCTTTGAGAAGGATCACAGAGGCAATTGAAATTGTCAAACACCCCAATTGTCTAAATAGCGATGATGGCCTCATGATCAGCACATCATGGCTCCCTAACGTGACTAAACTAAGCTAGCAAATACCAAATTAGTTAGTAAAACATAGAAAACTTAAAAACTAAATTTAAAAATAAAAATTAAAAACTAAAAATTAATCAAAATTAAGAATTAATTAACTTTAACAATTTTATTACTTTAATTTTTAGGTTTATAATAATTAAAGCATAATAAAAACCCCACTTTAAATTCTAACTTTTTAAAAAGAAAATTAATATAAAATAACACAAATTGAATATTTTAAATAAAACATTAATTTTTTAAAAACTTTAATTTAAACATTAATTTAGTAAAAGACATTAATTCAAACATTAATATAGTATAACATTGATTATTAATTAAAACATTAATATAACATTTAATTGGAAAGTGGTCAATAACTATAATAATTAATCTAACAAATTAAAATTTTATAAACTAAAAAACTTTATAATAACTTTTAATACAACTTTTTAGTTAAAAAACTTTTATACTACAATAAACTTAAGATTAAAATTTAACTTAATTAAACCTTTTAATTAAAAAATATACATTAATTCATAAACTATTATAAAAAGTTTATATAATCTTTCCAAAATTAAACCCTAATTGTCACGTGATATAATTAAGTATATTACTTTACTAAAGCTAGATGGCCACACATAATTTGCAATGTTGAAAGGAGTACCAAGAGTTGATGATATGCTAGGTTCCTTACAAACATCTTCTTTTGTACCTAGGATTCCAAATGCACCATGAGAGTTTCGACTTACTCAAGTATGGGAAATTAATTCAAATCCTCAAGGGATTACATAAATGATGGTTCCACATATATGCTTAATTGGTTTGAAATGGGAGCTTCTCCCATCAATGAGTATAACACTGAGGGATTGTTTGATATGACATTTTTTGAGATTATTTCCTAGAGGGGAAGTTTATTGGCTTTAAGAATGAATATGAAATG
>LPNX010072586.1:0-30179 GCA_001517045.1 Pseudotsuga menziesii | reverse complement strand
TTGCAGAGATATCTATATTTTTGACATCGCCATTGGAGACAGCGTCCGGTTTAACCTTGGGGAAATTCACACTCAGAACACCGTTCTCCAATTTTGCAGAAATGTCGTCCGCATTCACATTATCTGGCAGCCGGAATTTCCTCATAAACCGTCCGCTAGACCGTTCCACCCGGTGCCACTGGTCAGTATCCTGCACATCTTCTTTGTGCCTTTCTCCGCTTATGCTCAAACTCTTATTGTCTACCAATTCGATTTTCAATTCTTCCTTCTTCAGCCCTGCACAAATACATTCAATGGAGCCGCAAGTTATTTAATTGATGGACTGCAAGTTAAAAAACAGGGCAATTTAAAAAAAGAAAAGCGCGACTTACCGGGCAAATCCGCGGTGAAAACATGAGCTTCGGGGGTTTCCTTCCAGTCAACCCTGGTGTTGGCGATGGCCTGTGCGTCCCGTGAGAAGGAAAAGGTCGGGCTGTCTAACGCTCTGCCGAAGTCGAATGCGTCCCAGATTCTAGAAACAGGTACCCAGGGATCGAACAAGCTGCTGCGCTCCCAAGGATCCCACAGGCTGCCGGCTCTGGATGGACCGAAGAAAGGAGTCAAGGCCATTCTTTCAAGCTTGGTTTAATATTAGAATAGCACAAACCGAGCAAATCCCGATAATTAAACAGAGTAAATGCGCGCTGATAGGAAAACCGATGATACAATCGTTGAATGCAGAAAAAAATACGAAAGAGAAATTTATAGGCTTGAAATCACTTGGTGGAATCGCATTTACGAGATGGTTCCAGAGACGCTCAGAATTATCGAAGTTTCCAGCGTTTTAGCAACAGTCGAAGTTTCTAGAACTGGATATGTGATGCAGAAAAGAGAGGTTGAAAGGTTTTCTTTTAGGAGTAAGGGCAGGCGGGATGGTTGTTTGAAATGTGCAGGGAGGGAGAGGTTGGTGGCAAATTAAATGGATGGACGGGGATGGCCACGGCGACGGCGACTGACGGAGGGAGACGGCGAGCGGGATAACGGCGATGGAAGGAATTGGCGAACGGGGTGGGGAGAACGGGCGGCCGGCAACGGAGAGGAGGGTTCGCCGGTGGCCGAATAGCCGGCGCGACGATTGCCGCCGGGCAAAATCGTCGCGTCGGTAGCTCACTCCAATTCGGAATGCTTCATTTTGTACTGATTGCAATATTATTATGACTGTGTTGGCAAGACACTATTGTCCATTACCGAATTGACACCTCCCATATTAAGGATAAGGATATTAACCTTCGATACAATTTTTGAAATGTCTTTTGTGTGTATCCCTACACTCCTCCAATGCATAATTCAAACACTTTCACTAACTATTTTAACAAGTATTTTTATGATATAACGAATGTAAGTGATCAATATCAATATTTTAAGTGAGGTTTTCATCAATAAAATTTGACAATCCACCACATTTAAATTTTATTTTGTTATATGTTATTTGTGGATTGTTTATTCTTTGTCTCCAAAGTTTATTAATTTTAATTTATAGACTCTTGTTATCATTCACTTAAAAATATTCTTAGCGTCAGAGCTATTTATATTTATAGATTTGGTTATTATTCCTTTTTTTTGCAACCCACTCTATGTAGTATCTATGTGTCACAAAAAGAGTGTTTATAATATAACAAATATTTTTATCATATAAAGAATCTAACTAATTAATATACATATCTTAACTAAAGTTTTTATTTGCAAAATTTGGTCAATCCACCGAATTTAAATTTTGTTATGCCATTAGTTAAATTTTACTTGTGGACTTTTTCTTCTTGTCCCCAAAGTCTATTAATTTTGTTTCTTGGAGTCTTATTATCCTTCACTTGTAATTAGCAATATTTATCTAAGTGTTTTATATTTATAGATTTAGGTATTGTGATTTCTTTGCAAAAAGTATGTGTTTATATTTCAAACAATTAGCATCATCCTAATTAATGGACCTACAACATTTAATACAATATAGTCTTTTTGGATTGAGCTTCCATTTTGTCCTTAATTTTCATTTTATACCTGACCTTTCTTTTATGGTTCCCTATAAATTACTACTCTGATTACATTTTTCCTTGTTCCACTTCTTTGGCATACACATATTATCTAATTTTCCATTGGAAAGCATTATATCTTGCTATTGTTAGTATCATGGTCATTGACATTACAAATGTGACATGTTTTTGTCTCTGCACACTTAACTCTAAAATTCGTGATTATAGCTTGTGATCCAAACATTTTTCTTTCCTTCACATTTTCTTGTCATAATTTTAATGCTTAGTTTATAATAGAAGGCCATCATAGTCCTTATTACCAATCTCTCATGATCTTTACACTTCAATTTCTCTCTGTATTCATGCTACAAAACCGCAAATGTACCATGTGTACACAATGTCTTTTAATGGTAAGGAATGAATTTGTCTACTATGTCACGTATAATCCATCAATGAATCTTTTTCTTCCTAATAATACGATGCTTTACAAGGTATTCATTTCCAATGTCAATAAAGCTAACATCATCCTTTCAAAAATGAGTGCCATATTTAACACCTATGTGTGTCATTGCACTTCCCCTAATTTATTCACTTACACCTTTTCTTGGATGTCCTCTCCTAGTCTCTAACATCCTCTTTGTTTCCTCTCAATTGAGGACATAGAACACTAGACCCACCTACATTAAGTGAACTTTACCAAATGGAGATGCATCCTCACTTTCTAGATCCACTCCTTCACCAATCTTCTCCTCCACTGACAAAATCACCTCACCATTTCCATGTATGGATTTAAGTCCAATATAGAAAATAAGTGTGATACACATCATAAGCTCGTAATTATCAATTTCAACCTCTTAATAATTGTTGCACTACAATCAATGAAAATGTCACAATTCGATTATTAATGTAATTAATATAAAATACATAAATAATAAATAATAATTAAGTAAACTAATCCACACATTTATTATCAATTACATTAACTTTAATCCCATTTGGATTTCAACTTTGTGTCCATGTTATGTTGAAAACTTTTGTAAATGAACTAGTGTTCATTACATTGGTATAAAAGCCCCTTTTAGTCCCTTGTCCACCCATTATCAAATATTCTTAATGTCTAACCCTTTACCACAAACTAAAATATTGTTGGCTTATAGTAGAACTTTTTGCAAGTCAGTGTGAAAGAAGCATTGCGAATCACAACAAGAAATGGACATCAATTTGCTACTAAATATTTAATTAAAAAAGAAAAGAAAAACATAATTCAAAATCGAGACATCTTAAGAGTTGTGCTAGAAATCATAATATCAAAAAGAATGTGAAAATTCAGAAGGATTTCATTGCTGCCCATTACCATTGTGAATCATCCCAAAAAAACATAAACCAATTGACTAGTAGTAGTTGTGAAGGGAAATCAATGTGCCATTGTGGAACATGGGTTACATTGAAGTCCAAAAAGAAAAAGAAAAAAAATGTTGCACTATCCATAGCCCTTGTACTCGATCAAATAAGAAAGCGTTTAAAAAATACTAAAAGAGTGGAATTTAAGGCATTTTAAAATACTAAAAGAACGGCATTTAGAAAAGACAAATACAAAAGAGCCACCACCATTCACGTGTTAGCCCTACAATTCATCGCCACAAAACCCAATCAATGAACCAATCTTGAATTGAAGAAGTTCCAAGTATACATCATCATTACCTCTACCAAAAGAGTGTTAGGTTGTGGATTAGATTATATAAGGAGGCCATCGAAAGTCTCATTGAGAAATCCCTCAAGTTAAAGTTAACAGAAGTCAAATAGGAAAAAGGAGGTCAAATAGGAAAAGGTGTAACATAGAAGAAAACAAAGATATTGTAATGAGTTTCAAATTAAACATAGATTGAGGAAAAATTATTAATCAAATATTGAATTACAATTTTTTACATGAAGGTGTTTATATAAAGGAAATAGTAAATCAAAATGTGGAAAATTAGTAGTATTTTTTTAAGAACACTTATAATAATAAAAGGCAAACTTGATATTCCACAAATAATTCAACCTTATGAACTAAAGGTTTGTTTTGAATAATGGATTTTGAGTATTTGTCTTTTTTTTTTTCAATATATAATTTAAAGGAATACCAAGTTAATATAAATGCATCGATTTCAGCTATAAATTACAAAACTAGATAATACACAAGCAAAACATTAATAAAATGAAAAAGTGTTAACAAAAATTAAAGACATTAAGAATATATTTGACAAAAAAATCAAATGATGAAAAGATTCTTGCTTATATAACCATAATTAAAACTTGGTTGCACAAATGAAAACATGGAAGAATGAGAAGAAGTCACAAGAAAAGTTAGAAGAACTTACTAACAAGGAATCACCCATAAATAAGTAAACAAGGACCAACTCAATTGAAATAGTGTAGTAAAACACAAAAATCCATACCCTAGAAAATGAAACCCATTCATATCCAATAGATATCATAAATCAAAATGACGCTTATTTTAGAATGTTATCAATCAATAAATCGCCAAAACTCTCAAAAAACAAATGTTCCAAAAGCAACATACCATAAACAAAGATGCCTTGTCAATAACCTAATTATAATAGTCATTGTATTATTCAACGAATTAACCAGGTATGAAATCAATATTAATATCTAAGTAATGATCATAGTGTATCATAAGGAAGCTTAGTGGTGGGATCTTATCATTCCTTAAATCACATAAGTCCTCACCATGCATCAAATTGAATTAGCATGGTAGGACACTTAAACAATGCGACAATTCTAATCAACACTTTGTACCTCGTATCGTCTCATGTCTTTAACCATCACATATTCTAGAATGGAAATCGTGAGAGACATTGTAAGCCAAAACAAAACAAAGTGTTTTCCGTAAAATATTTTGAGAACAAAACATTAGGCACTCTATTGAATATATAATAATAATAATAATAATAATAATAATAATAAACAAAAGTGTTAGACACAAAGGCACACTGAGAGGGAGGTGAATCGGTGGGCCAACACTTTTTACCAATTACACTTCTTCAAATATTTAAACAAAGATTGTCCTATGTATACAATCGAGATCATCAAAATTCATCAATCACACAGATCATAAAAGAAGAATTTGAGATAAAATTTTACACTTTATTATATCAAATTTGATATTGGTTACATTGAAGGCCACCACCATGGGGTCAGCATCAGCTTCAACTGAATGAGAAGCACCAACTTCTGTGCCAAGACCCTGCTTGGTTTTTCTTAGTTACAACTAAGAAAGGGTGTGCAAGACCCAGTTTGCAATTACATATGAATTCTGTCACATCATCTGTAGCTCGTCACTTGTCATCTAAAGGGTAACAACTGTAACTCTCATGTCATCAAATTGTCATTGTCATGTAAGTCTGTTGATGGATATACTTGAGATCAGAGAGTGGATATGCTTCATCAAAGTGCTGCTACTGTCCAAAACTACCTTCTTCAGAGCTTCCTCAAATACCTTGAGGACTTTCAAGCCTTTGGATGCATTCAAGAAGACATTCAAACATTAGACTTATGATATATGCTATGCCTGTCAGAACGTTTAATATTGTACATTGGTTGTCTTAAGTTATCCTCAAAACAAGGTTTAAGGGTCTTCAAAAGGTTCTGTGGATATATCTCAGATTCCTCCAGACATGCCCTGAATTAGGAAGCTTACTTCTTTGTCATTTTCAAAGTATATTTAAAAAAAGATTCAAAACCTTTATCTTCAATCTACTATCCTCTACCTCTAATTGTTTCATGCTAGCCGAATTCCAGATCATTGAATGATTACATCAAGATGCTCACAACTGTCATCAAATTATCAAATCAAAAGAACTATCATTTTCATGCCCCCGATAGCATTAATGAAGACTGTCTCGAAGCACTATTTGTTGTTGATACAGATTTCAGAGCTAAAAGATGGTCCAACGAAATCTGCCTCAAACTGTGATATGCTCGAAAATCAGAGCTCAACCAGTGATGCTGCCTCAGACACCCGAAAATCACATAGATAAGAAATATCAGACCAAAAAAAATGTATGTTGTTGCATTTATCTCTGTTGTTGCGTTTTTCTCTGTGGCTTCCACAGTACCCACGAATATCAGAGCTGGAATCAAGTTTCTCTTACCACATAAATGATGACGGTTGATTGGTTATTTATACTAGTTTTCCATAAACTTTGGAGCCAGCCTCTAATAAGATAAAATTAATTTATTTTATTTATTTAATGAGGCCGACTTGCCATCAGTTTCTTAAAATATAAATTTGTATATATTTTCGACCTTCTTGACTACATCCTCACCGTGGGCTTATTACAAGGTAATCATATGATATTCAATCAAGATACTTTCAAGCCCATCATCTCTGTCTTGACCATAAAAATATATTTGGGCTTTAGCATGATTATATAATGTCCACGAGCCAGCATACCACAATGTATGTGGGCATCAAACCTTTTCGTTTGCATGCATTAGGAGACTATTTCCAATGGTTTCATGACCTCATCAATGGTTCCATGACCCAATCAAATGACCTTCAGAATGGGTCATTTGTCTAGTATCCCTACACTCTTCCAATGCATGATTCAAACACTTTCACTAACTATTTTAACAAGTATTTTTATCATATAACGAATGTAAGTGATCAATATCAATATTTTAAATGAGGTTTTCATCAATAAAATTTGATAATCCACCACATTTAAATTTTATTTTGTTATATGTTATTTGTGGATTTTTCATTCTTTGTCCCCAAAAGTTTATTAATTTTGTTTTATAGACTCTTGTTACCAGTCACTTAAAAAATTTCTTAGCGTCATTCATCAGTGCTATTTATATTTATAGATTTGGTTATTATGCCTTCTTTTTTTGCAACCCACTCCATGTAGTATCTATGTGTCACAAAAAGAATGTTTATAATATAACAAGGAATTTTATCATATAAAGAATCTAACTAACCAATATAGATATCTTAACTAAAGTTTTTATTTGCAAAATTTGGTCAATCCACCGAATTTAAATTTTGTTATGCTCATTAGTTAAATGTTACTTGTGGACTTTTTCTTCTTGCCCACAAAGTCTATTAATTTTGTTTCTTGGAGTCTTATTATCCTTCACTTGTAATTAGCAATATTTATCTAAGTGTTTTATATTTATAGATTTAGGTATTGTGATTTCTTTGCAAAAAGTATGTGTTTATATTTCAAACAATTAGCATCATCCTAATTAATGGACCTACAACATTTAATACAATATAGTCTTTTCGGATTGAGCTTCCATTTTTTCCTTAATTTTCATGTTATACCTGACCTTTTTTTTATGGTTCCCTGTAAATTACTACTCTGATTACATTTTGCCTTGTCCCACCTCTTTGGCATACACATATTCTCTAATTTTCCATTGGAAAGCATTATATCTTGCAATTTTTAGCATCATGGTCATTGACATTACAAATGTGACATGTTTTTGTCTCTGCACACTTAACTCTAAAATTCGTGATTATAGCTTGTGATCCAAACATTTTTCTTTCCTTCACATTTTCTTGTCATAATTATAAATACTTAATTTATAATAGAAGGCCATCACAGTCCTTATTACCAATCTCTCATGATTTTTACACTCCAATTTGTCTCTGTATTCATGCTACAAAACCACAAATGTACCATGTGTACACAATGTCTTTGAATGGTAAGGAATGAATTTGTCTACTATGTCACGTATAATCCATCAGTGACTCGTTTTCTTCCTAATAATACGATGCTTTACAAGGTATTCATTTCCAATGTCAATAAAGCTAACATCATCCTTTCAAAAATGAGTGCCATATTTAACACCTATGTGTGTCATTGTACTTCCCCTCATTTATTCACTTACACCTTTTCTTGGATGTCGTCTCCTAGTCTCTAACATCCTATTTGTTTCCTCTCAATTGAGGACATAGAACACTAGACCCCCACCTACATTAAGTGAACTTTACCAAATGGAGATGCATCCTCACTTTCTAGATCCACTCCTTCACCAATCTTCTCCTCCACTGACAAAATCACCTCACCATTTCCATGTATGGATTTAAGTCCAATATAGAAAATAAGTGTGATACTCATCATAAGCTCGTCATTATCAATTTCAACCTCTTAATAATTGTTTCACTACAATCAATGAAAATGTCACAACTCAATAATTAATGTAATTAATATAAAATACATAAATAATAAATAATGATAGTGATAATAATAATTAAGTAAACTAATCCACGCATTCATTATCAATTACATTAACTTTAATCCCATTTGGATTTCAACTTTGTGTCCCTGTTATGTTGAATACTTTTGTAAATGAACTAGTGTTCATTACATTGGTATTGGTATAAAAGCCCCTTTTAGTCCCTTGTCCACCCATTATCAAAGTTTCTTAATGTCTAACCCTTTACTACAAACTAAAATATTGTTGGCTTATAGTAGAACTTTTTGCAAGTCAGTGTGAAAGAACCATTGTGAATCACAACAAGAAATGAACATCAATTTTCTACTAAATATTTAATTAAAAAAAGAAAAGAAAAAACATAATTCAAAATCGAGACATCTTAAGAGTTGTGCTAGAAATCATAATCTCGAAAAGAATGTGAGAATTCAGAAGGATTTCATTTCCGCCCATTACCATTGTGAATCATCCCAAACAAACACAAACCAAGTGACTAGTAGTAGTTGTGAAGGGAAATCAATGTGCCATTGTAGAACATGGGTTACATTGAAGTCCAAAAAGAAAAAGAAAAAACGCGTTGCACTATCCATAGCCCTTGTACTCGATCAAATAAGAAGGCATTTAAAAAATACTAAAAGAGTGGAATTTAAGGAATTTTAAAATACTAAAAGAACGGCATTTAGAAAAGACAAATACAAAAGAGCCACCACCATTCACGTGTTAGCCCTACAATTCATCGCCACAAAACCCAATCAGTGAACCAATCTTGAATTGAAGAAGTTCCAAGTATACATCATCATTACCTCTACCAAAAGAGTGTTAGGTTGTGGATTAGATTATATAAGGAGGCCATCGAAAGTCTCATTGTGAAATCCATCAAGTTAAAGTTAACAGAGGTCAAATAGGAAAAGGTGTAACATAGAAGAAAACAAAGATATTATAACGAGTTTCAAATTAAGCATAGATTGAGGAAAAATTATTAATCAAATATCGAATTACAATTTTTTACATGAAGGTGTTTATATAAAGGAAATAGTAAATCAAAATGTGGAAAATTAGTGGTATTTTTTAAAGAACACTTATAATAATAAAAGGCCAGCTTGATATTCCACAAATAATTCAACCTTATGAACTAAATGTTTGTTTTGTATAATGGAGTTTGAGTATTTGTCTTTTTTTTCAATACATAATTTAAAGGAATATCAAGTTAATATAAATGCATCGATTTGAGCCATAAATTCAAAACTAGATAATACACTAGCAAAACATTAATAAAATGAAAAAGTGTTAATAAAAATTAAAGACATTAAGAATAAATTTGACAAAAAATAATCAAATGATGAAAAGATTCTTGCTTAAATAACCATAATTAAAACTTGGTTGCACAAATGAAAACATGGAAGAATGAGCAGAAGTCACAAGAAAAGTTAGAAGAACTTACTAACAAGGAATCACCCATCAATAAGTAAACAAGGACCAACTCAGTTGAAATAGTGTAGTAAAACACAAAAATCCATACCCTAGAAAATGAAACCCATTCATATCCAATAGATATCATAAATCAAAATGACGCTTACATTAAAGGCCACCACCTTGGGGTCAGCATCAGCTTCAAGTTGTAGCGGTCATTTTGAAATTTATTTCCCAACATTGGTGGGTATATCTTCCTAGTTTCAGTGCGCTGCAACCATCTCCCTTACCCCTCTATGTATTTCTTCTTCAAATGCGGGCATATTATGTGTCTGTGGGCTACCACACTATGTCCGTGGGCATTCTTTGATGCCTAGCGTGCATTCACCATAGCCTGCTACTTCCAAACCATGTGAGTTGTTGTAGAGAAATCTTGACTTTGGCAAACTTTGGATGATCTTCTTGCTTCAAAGAAACCATATTACCTCAAAACTTTTGGATAATGTTGAGAGCAATTGTAGATGCTTGAGTATGTTCATAGGTCAAGGAATGTACTGAGATCAATTATATTGGACACAATGACATTTATGCTGAACAAATCCTTCTAAGATGTCTTCTTCCCCTATCATCATGCATATATGTTAGTGAGTCCTGATTGCATAAATTCTTATTATGTAGATGCTGCTAGTAAGTATTCATAACAACCAAAATCATGTATCTCTGATTTCAAGGCTTGAAGGATGATACTTTAAAGTTTAAATGCTTGATTTTGGATGCCTTTGTTATGTTTGGGTAAAGGAGCACCCTCTTTCTACTGTGCAAACCTTCAGACTTTGAATGGTAGAAATATGTCTTTCTTTTACATAAACATACTCAGAAAATGACTTTGATGTACATGTGGCTGAGCTTCACAAATTTGACATTTAGGTGCTGCCTTTGTCTCTGTTATATTATGGTTTCCAAGTCATATTTCCCAATTAAATCTTCATTGTGGACTCAATCAATGGTTTTCAAAACATGCTCACATAATTTTAAGGCTTGATGAATGCTTGGCTAAGATATAGTTCTTAGTCTTGGACAAACATAGCAAAAAAACTAAGTATTTATGGCTTAGTGAATAAGCAGTCCTTAAAACATCTTCAGATCAACCTTAAGTATGCCTCAAACAAATACTTTTCTGTCGTACCTTTAATTCTTCAGCCAAATTTCCGTTCTTTTGGATGTTATAATAAACCATCAAACATCTCTGAGAGACTCTCATTCTTTTAACCTTAATCTTAGTGGCAGTCTTGAGAGATTTCCTGAGCAAAATCAAATGTTCACATCATTCATCAATTAGACTTGAAGTAATTTTTGGATGTTTGTCTTCTCCTTCACCTTGGATGTCTTTGACAAAGATAAGTGATTTAATCAATAGACTGTGGATGCTAGACAAAAATTCAGATTAGCACAAACTTTACTGGATAATGGCAGTCTGTGACAGAAGTGTAGCTTCTGGTGCTTCTGAGGAGTCCTGAATCAAGTTGAGAGTTATCAATAATCTGGGCTGCTCAAATTCAAATCTACAACATGTAGATATTCAACTGTTCATTAGGTAATGAAGCCCCATAATCACTAAGAACTCAGTAAAGGAATATGAACTTTTGTCTTCAGTTTTGGGTAATTTTGCTCCAAATGTTTCACCCAAAGTTGCTCTTGATGATGATACCACAATGTGTTCAAAGACATTGCCACAAGAGGTGATTACCATCCACAACTATACTCAACAAATTATTCTCAACATGAGTGCTTTAAATCTGCCTTTTAAAATTGTAATTACAGGGTCATTGTCCAAGAGAAACCTTAATTATTTATTGCTTGTGGCACTGTCACGTCCCCAACCCTCCGAACAGCGAAGATGACGCTACCATGGTGTTAACCATCCAGGCTAAGAGCCCCATGAACATGTACATTCATAAAAATGCTAAAATGCTGAAACAGAATGCATTGAAGTGGAACATACACAGATGCAATTATTTATCATACACAGTGGAAGAAAACATACATTCCTATAAGCATTCAACATGTTCATCACATTCATTAACAAAAAATACGATTGCAGAAGTAAAATAGACAAGATCACTTATCTTATGAAGAACTCGTTCTGCAACTAGCTACGTCGCTGCAACGTTCCACCCAACCATAGGCCAGCGTGCTCCTTAATCTCTCAGCAACGCTGCCACCCCCGAGTTGGGCATGATTCTCCAAGGAATAAGGAACAAGCGGGCTTACACATAGCCAAGGATACACAAAACATAGCCAAGCCAACACAATTGGGTTTATCAAGCCATCAACAAGACATCCAAACCAACATGGTCAGGTTTATCAAGCTGTCAAGGAGCTGGGAAAGGCTAAATGCTAAGCTGGTGAGCCCATTACAGAGCTAGGAACATCTACACCAGAGCTAGCTTGACTTCTAAGACACACACACACACCCAACACAAGGAATCAGTCCCTTCTCTGCTACACAGTCCCTCAGACCCTGACTTTCCTTCCAGTGCTATTCAAGGGTTGTGGAGAAGAAAGTCAGCCCTCTAGCTCTATCTGTGTGGTTTCCAAACACACCAGGTTTCTCAAGCAACTCAAGCCCCCATCCCTTCTCCCAACACAGTCCGAAGACCGACCATTGCACGCATGCAATCAATTAGCTGTTACAGCTTAAACTGGGAAAACGACTCCCAAGCGAATTACAACAGTCCCCAAAATGTATCAGTAAACACAAATTACAACATGGGTAAAACAACAGTCCGTCCTGGGCAACGAAGCCACCAGGAAAACTTAAACAAACCACACTAGGAAGAGAATACAATCTCCCAGCCTGTGCGTGAGGCAAACTTGCACCAGAACCCAAAATACAGAGGGGAAAACACACCCGATTCCACTCTGTGGAAAAATGTGAATGACAACCGATAAGCGGCTCCCCTCCTGGTTGCGTGAGATCAACAGAATAGATGCCTGTGTGTGAAAATGAACAGACTTCCGTTCCTGAAATGTAAAGAAGACCCCAACAAAACACAACGTAAGGGAGACCACAGCGAACCCACAAATCAGTCTGTGAGGAAAGTGTACACCCACACCATCCGCAAAATCCGTAGAGGAAAACTGCGTGAGTAAAATCTAGGAAAATCCTGCACGTGAGGATGAGCAAGACTATCGTCCTTGCGTGAGGATGAACAGACAATGGAGAGGGTGTGTTGTTGAAGAGAGTGGAATGAGGGGCATAGTCATTCCTCTTCCCATCGTGAGGTTCAATCTGTTGGTGGAGTGTGCGTGTGGGCAAGGACTGACAGTCCTGCCACACTCCACTCCCAGCCATAACTGCCCCAACTAACAACAACATTTTTAGATGGTGGTGGTTGGATAAAACAAGGAAAGATGGGAAAATCAAAACAGGGTGGTGACACATGGATTTTCTCTCATTGGTTCATGGTTTGACATCCGCCACCCTTATCCTTGTGAAAATCATGCCCCTTCTCAATTTAGTTGCCGCAAACGTAGCTGGTTGGGTTATTTAATTAAAGATGCATATTTACATGATGACAAAACTCAATATGTATGCCGCATGCCCCGATATACCATCGGTGACAATTTAAATCCGAAACATAGCATAACCAATCAATGGTGGGGCCTTGGCCTTTAGCTCCGCACCATGATCATTTACAATATATACATCATATACATCTAATGCAATGGGGTCAAAACCGGGGTGTTACAGGCACCTTCTACTGCTAGTTATAATTGTTAGATGTTTGTATACATAAATTATTCCCCTATCAATAACACTTCATTTTCATGTCAATGAGCTTCTCATCGTTACTTTTCTTTCTTTCTTAGTATTCATCTTCAGAACATGGTTATCAACATGTCACTACAGCCACGGGGTCTTCACTTAGTAAAACCATGCCATAGCACGTTCGTTCGTGGCATATGAAACAATACCCCTATTTTCAAAAAATATTGGAAAATACCTCCCAAAATCATTTTTTTTAACCCCCTCCCAATATGCCTTCCCAATTTAAAAAAACCCCTATTTTCACTGTATATTGCATGTATCAATTTTTTCATTTACATTCTTTATACCCCTTTAGATTTCTACCTAGTATATTGACATGATACTCGACATTCATTCTTTTCCCTCACCATGCAAAATAATTATTCATAAGTGTGTAGGGTTCCTTAACAATGAACTAATGATACTCCCTCTATGGTCTTTCTCCTCTTTGTTCAATAAAATGAACTTTATGACCCCCCCCCCCCCACACACACAAAGATATGCACTCCTCTCGTTGATCTATGGGATATGAGACCTTCTCAAGAGACTAGCCACCCCTTGTTGAAATACCTAGCAAATGATACTGATGGAAACAAGGAGAACAAGAGAAGAAAATAATAATCCTCATTTATGATGATGCACTTCGAGTGGACATGCATGGACCATGAAGACTATGAGTAACTGACCCATATTTGCCTCTCAACTTTTGGGTATAATCCACTACGGCCTTTGCCATAGGGTGCTCACTATTAGCCTGCATGATAGTATGTTAGTAGAAATTTTGAGTTCCTTACTTCTTCTACAACAAAACCTTACTATTTAGTATTTTTCTTTGACCATAAAATTAATGGATTGCTTGAAAATTGAAATAGAGCGCCATATCTAGCAGCTTAAAACATTTTAGGTATTATCTCCAGGATTTCCAAGGAATTTCGTCGTCTAGTGATCCAAATACTTGGATGTTATATGTAAGCCTCTGGACAAAAGAAAAATCTTTTGAAAGCAAGCTCAAATCATAGAACACAGACAGCTGGAGTCTGAGAATAGTCAAGTGTTACCTCAGCAGCAGTTGCCACATCACACAGGTTTTGCAGAGATATGCGTGTAAAGAGCTTGGTCCCTACTACCACAGATCTTCCGATGGTAAGGGTATCAGTTTTGTTAAAAACAACGCACTTAACCTACATTAACATACATTCCAAATGACAACGTTATACGCAGTATTGGATAAGTTTATACATTGTTTCATGTTAAAGTTAAACTTCTGTAGGGTTTTGTTAACTCTTAGAATCTCTCAGATTGCCGAATTCAAGGTCACAATATGTAACATGAAGTAGTATTGTCCACCTTTGGATGACCTAGCAGGTTAGTTATGATGTCAGAAATATCATGTAATGACATTTACATGGAGGCCATTCTTCTTAAAGGAAGTGGATGTATGCTGACACAAAACTGTAGGTAGCCCCTATTGTGAATAGCTTGCTCCAAAATATGTAGTGGCCACAAAATCAGCAATTTTGGAGAACACTAAGCTTCAAATTTTAAGGGCGAGGGGAAAAACAGAATGAACAAGCTCCTGAAGCTTTCTCCACAAAAATTGGAGGCATCAAAAAAGAGTTTAAGAATGCAGCTAAAGTAGGGTGTCTCCATTCCACTTTGGATTTGAAGTGAAAAAAGTTTCTTGTGAGTTTCTTCTGGTATTCTTCCAGAGTTCCTTACATGTTTAACATTAGATCCCAAACTTTACAAAGCACATAGAAGCAGAATAAACAAGAAATGTTTACAATTCTTCCATATATCTCTGCTCCAAAAAGCATATGACCTTATCCCCGGACCTCTTTGCAACAGGCCTGGCCTCACCTGTGATCATGCTCTCATTAACATGGCTATGACCTTTTATCACAATCCCATCTGTCAGAACCTTAGTACCTGGAACAACCCTGATGATATCATTACACTGGATAAACTGACTGCTTATCTCCATCTCTGAGGTCACATTTCCATCATCATCTAAAGTTAGCAACATTGCAGTATCGGGTGTAAGGTCCAAAAAAGGTGATACGTTCATTAAAATTTAAGGTGACGATAAACAGTACTGTAGCAATGAAATTGAATGGTGTGTCACTATCTACAAAGTTGCATTTAAAAAAATCAAACAAGCTTAGACAAGTGTAAGTCTTATATTAGTTGTGTGACCATCCACATGAAATAGTATTACAATGACATTCTTAAAAAATGGATTCTCAACAATCCAAGCCTAAACTTTAATTCACTTCTTTATTCAACAGAGTACGGATATCACATACCTCGGACATTGTGGAACAGCCTAAAGAACAGCCTACCCTGTCACCTGAAACCTTGCAATTTTGCTTCCAGTCACCCTAAAGCCTAATGATTACCTAGAAGGCTGATTTCTATCACCCAATACTACCATGCCTGAGCTCCTTGGTAATCTAGTTTGTGTAACCGATGTCAAACAATGTGTTTAGCTAACAATGCCTAAAATGAAGAACATAATATTTGCAGGACATAAGGAATTTCTTGAAGAACTTAAATAAAGTTTTTAAGAGGAACCCCCCGCCACACACACACATTGTGAGCCATGCTGTTAATTTGAAAATAAAATTCAACTGAACATATTATTATCTAGACTCACATCATGTGCACATCATCTTCTTCATCCACTGTCATGTCATGCCCAAGTCGTATATGACAATCAAGTAAACTTAACAATCTTACAATAGTGTCCACTGGGGCCAGATGTAAAGTATTCCTTGAATGTGCAGACGTGATTTCATTTGCAAGAAGTTTTATTTTAGAAAGAGGAAGCCATGCACCCTCCTCTTCACCTTCATCTTCTCCAGGAATTTCTGCTCTCTCAAGATAATCATCCAACATTTCACAGAAGCCTGCAACAGTGCCATCTGCAAATATAACATTGCAACCCATGATCCAAATGTTAACAAGTGGGCAGGAAAACAAGGAAATTTTAATAAAACCATGTTTCATTATAGCAAACCTTGATGATCGCGAACTTCCGACTTGCCCCTATCTACCACTTCTCCAATTGTGTCTTTTCTTATCATTCTGGACTTTCTTGCAGACATGGGTGTTTGCATGTTCTGAAATTCATAATCACTTTCAAAAATTTAGAAGCAAAACATCCTATTCATTACAAATTTTCTTGCCACAAAGAATTGTATAGATAATTACTACAAGAATTATCACCTTCATTCCTTATCACTATATTTCACTATTTCTATTACTCTGTTAATTTAATTATATTTTATGCCACCTTATAAGTACTTGCAGGTGTTCATGTATGCCTCAAACACAAAAATATTTACCTACTATGATAAAGTCTATAATATCCTTGACCTTGGCTAAGACTGATCAGAAAAGAAACATTACGAAAGAAGACTGAAATAATTTCAAAATGAAGCCACTATAATGAACCATTAAATCTCCACTACGAAGCTCAAGTTGATCATGGTGAGCAATAACCTACATGATTTTCAATTACAACTAAAGGTTGTCTTCTTACATTTTTTGGACTTCCTCTAGATTCAACAGTAACATTAAACATGGGCATAAAATTTTATGCAAAAGACAATATTGATAAAACCACTGAAATGTACAATTCCTAATGGTAATAAAATTAGACATACAAAACAATCCAAAATATGTTGGTCACAGAAGCAACTTCTTCAATATAGAAACATCTTAGACATCTTCCAACCTCCTGCACCTCAGTCAACTGGTTGCATTATTTTAGACTGATGTCTTTTAATGACAAAGTTTGGAGAAAAATTGTAAACTGCAAACATGTAGTTTAGATCAAAGAAAACACAAACATACCAAGGAGGTCCCCTCTTGAAGATTTGATGAAGCCCCTTTTGAAATGTTATGTGATTGAATGCCCCCGTGAGAATTTTCTTGAGAAGAACTTCTCTCAGAAGACAAATTGCGCCAACCACGCTCTTTGACTGGCCCTATGATGCTTGAACAGTATTGTATTGAATAAGCAATAAACAACTTGATAAAACAAAGACTGCTCCTACCACTACAACAAATCCTGGAATTAGCGTCCCTTTTTAGTGTAACTTTTTTTACATTTAGTGGTAAAACTAGACGCTAAATGGGACGCGTCATGGAAAAAACTTAAAGCATCTAAAAAAACGTCTTTTTTTGCTTCCTAAATAGCATCCTTTATGGCATCCAAAATAGCGTCTCTTTTTTTACTTCCAGAATAGCGTCCAACTTTGCTTCCTAAACAACGTCGAGGTTTGCTTCCAGAATAGCGTCCAACTTTGCTTCCTAAACAACGTTGATGTTTGCTTCCTAAATAACTTCATATTTTGCTTCCTAGCGAGTGTCTGCTTTTGCTTCTTAAATGACACCCTCGTTAGCGCCATATTTGCATCCTCAATAGCACCAGGTTAGCATCCAATATTGCATCCATTTTTGCTACCACTTTAGTATCCCATTTTGCACCATGTTTTACTTCCAAATATGAGCCAATTTTTGCTTCCAAATTTGCATCAATTTTTGCTTCCTTTTTTGCATCGTGTTTTGCTACCAAAATGATGCCAAATATTTCTTCTATTGTTGCACCATGTTTTTCTTCCTATGTAGCGCCATCTTTTGCATCCAAAGTAACGTCTTATTTTCTACCATATCAACGCCATGTTTGGCTTCATCATTAGCGCCACATGTTGCATCCTTTTTAATGCCTAGTTTCGCATCTCTCATGTTTTGGTCACTAATTTAGTCGTTTTTAGTAATTTTATATACAAGTTTTGGTCATTTTGTTTGGTCACCTATATCTCATTTTTTGCTTACTAATTTAGTTGTTTTTAACCAATATTATAGTATCATTAAGGCATGGAGGAATTGAACCACCAACCTCCTACTTGTAAGGCAGGCGCTCTTCCATTGAGCTAGAACCCTTTAAGAATTTGGGAACCTAATTTACAGAGTCCTCTATAATGGTAAAAAATATTAATACACAACTTTGAGTATCTAATGGTCGACAAAGGATGATAGACTGTATTATCTTCAACATGGGATTGATTACATTCCTTGGTTCTCTATATATCGTTATCCTATGATTGTAAAGTTTCTATCATTACAGTACCAACATCTGCAGCTTGTGAGGTAGTAGCATCACCTTTTTCCTGTGATCGAGTGGTATCATGGGCCTAACCTGATTTTGTGTCATCAACTAGTTGAGCCCTCTATAACTGAGAAACAAAATTGTCCTCAATTCCTAATTCTATCGTAGTGCCACTCATTCCTCTAAGTTTCTAACTATCACCAACCCAGCTACTCAAGCGATTTATTAGTCGCCCACTTCAAAGTGTTCAGTAAATATAATCCAAATGCGACTGATCTGAAGTACTTTCAATATTACTCTATGCTACAACCCTATCATACTCAACCCACCAAGTGTGAAAACCACAACAATTATACTCAGCCCCACATACAATAGCAGTCAATATGAATCAGTCACCAAGTGTGAAAACCCCAGCAGTGATGCTCAGCCCCAAAATTGGTACCACTGTAGCAAGGCAAGATAAATTTAGAAAACATAACTTTCATCTCTTTTAACTTTAACACTACGATGGTCACTGTGTTAAAGTTGGTCCTTGATATACACTTCATCAAATGCAGTGTACATAACATAAACAATAATACAGTACAAAAAAAAAACTAATGACCGACAACTAATAAATAACAATGTCGGTTCATATCTGGTTTGAATCATCCTTATACTCAGATACTTTTAGGATCAAATCTTGTCACTAAAAGGACAAGATCAACAATGAAATAGTTGACATACATTGAAAGAGATAAGGTTAAGAATAAGGTTAGGCACATACAATAGCAGTCAATATGACTCAGTCACCAAGTGTGAAAACCCCAACAGTGATACCCAACCCCAAACACAGTTAGGCACCAGCAGGATCACAACCAATTCAAGAAGATTAACACAAGTCACAGCTGAGATCTTATCAACCTAGCAAGATCAAGTCAGAGTCCTAACAACCCACAAGAATCATAGCTCTGTACAAACACCTCATACAGGTCACAACTCAAGTTCAATGAGCACACACAACGGTCACAGCCCAGCACAGGTGGCATCCAAGAGTCATAGCTCAAGTCTGAACAACCCCAAGTCCCAAGGGTCACGATCTGCTCTAACAAACAGTAGAAGGGTCACATCCTAAGTTTGGGCAAGCAACAGTGATCACGACCCAACCTAAGAAGTCACAAAAAAGTCACGACGTGTCCAAGAGGGCTCAAAAAAGTCATCAATAGTCACGACCTGTTAGAGAAAGCATCAACATTCTATGGTTCAGTTAAGGTAAGGTCAAAAAATCATGGCCTACCCAAGAAGGGTTTTACCTAGCCATGATCCAGCTCAAGAAGGGTTCCACACAGCCATGGCCCAACTAGCAACTCAATCATCATTCAAATCTAAGGGACTTAGATCAGTCACGTCCCAACCCTAAGGGGATTCTATTAGTCGCAACCCTTAACAGAAAGGTGTCTATTAGTCATGGCCTCCCCAACAAGGGCTTCTATCAAAATTAGCATCCTACAAAAGATTATGCCCATCTCAAGGAAGATCAACACACGTCAAGGAAACCCTTAACAAGATGAGAAGATTGACACGACTTTTTCATAACAGCAACAACTTGAACGGGAAGACGAAAACACTAGTAGCCTGAGAGGAGAGGTGGTGGCAGCTCAGAGATAGAAACAAAACCCTAGACATCAATCTATTAGCATCAGCAAATCCTAAATAGGTGAAAGATCATATCTTCAAATTTCTCTTGTGAACGCACTCTCTAAAATGAAATTCAAGACTTGAATTTATAATCTTAACAAGCCTTCTAGAAAGGTTAATCTACAAACCCCTATCTTTTAGGGTTGTTACCAAACATAACATGAAATAATGTTAAGTTGACTTAGGATAGGGTACTAACAGTCAAGTGGTCATATAAAATAAAAAAAATAAGGTTAAGTCATCATACCAAAGGTTCTCATGGTACCACATACAACAAGGGTGCTAGGACCAAAAGGACCATAAGTCTACTAAGCGTCAAAACAAGGTGGTAAGGAAACCCCCATACCCATAAGACCAAGGTGTACAATAAAGGTGGGGGAACAACCCCTTTTACCCACAGGACTGACAAGACCAAGGACATTAATCTTTTCTCTCTCAAGGTATATTGTCATGTGTGTTCCATACAATTTTATCATCACTGTATAAGGAGAATTCACGACATGTATTGTGACTTCTCAAATACACATTATAGGAGGTCTATACAGTGAAAGGGTGTTTTCGTTATATTTCTATCTCATAACTTACGGCCATGAGCTTGTACCTATGCACTATCTTTAACATGTATTGACACTTGCTTGTCTACATCCCTGTTTGGATTCAGAATACAAAAAAAAAGCTTCTGGTCTAGTTTATCTGGAGTGGTATGTAGGAAAATAATGTCATTCTCTAAGGTGAGAAAGAAAATCAAAACCAAATATGTTTTGAGGATGGAGACTCAAAAAAATTCAGATATACCAGCAGCCTAGAGCATTTGGAGACCTTACACAGGTACAAGTTCCTTGATCGAGAACTTGTGGATAGCGTTCCCAAGTTATGAGATAAAAATATATTGAAAAACACACTTCAAACTGTACAGACCTCCTATAATGTGTATTTGCTTCAAACTGAGATAAATAACTTCAACAATGTTTACCAAATTCACAAACCTCAAGAGAAAGATCCATCATATATATAATGAAAGTGTTGCAGATTTAAAAGCCATTCACCACAATAATATTTGGCAAAATAAAGTCTGATATAATTTATCTCACAGCTGGAATCTTCACAAAAATGATAACTGCTTATAGAGAATACGTAGATCACTAGTTGGTGAAAGAGTGAACACTTGGTATTGGTTGGTAACTATAGTATGGGGAGGAAAACACCCTTTCACTGTACAAACATCCTATAATGTGTATTTTCTTCAGACTGTTTGTCTGAAATAAAGAACTTCAACAATTCTTACCAATTATCAAGAGTAATATCCTCCATATATATACTGAAAGTACTGTAGATTTAAAATACATTCACCACAATAATATTTGGCAAAATAAAGCCTGATATAACTTATTTCAGAGCTAGAATCTTTACAAAAATGATAACCACTTACAGAGAAAACATGGATCACTGGTTGGTGAAAGAGTGAGCATTGGGTATTGGCTGGTAACTATAGTATGGCAAGGAAACACACCCATTCACTATACAGGCCTCATATAATGTGTATTTGCTTCAAACTGGGATAAAGAACTTCAACAATGTTTACCAATTTCACAAACCTCAAGAAAAAGATCCACCATATATATAATGAAAGTATTTCATATTTAAAAGACATTCACCACAATAATATTTGGAAAAATAAGGTCTGATATAATTTATCTCAGAGGTGGAATCTTCACAAAAATGATAACCAGTTACAAAGAATAAGTGAATCACTAGTTGGTGAAAGAGTGAACACTTGGGATTGGCTGGTAACTATAGTATGGCAAGGAAAGACATCCTTTCACTATACATACCTCCTATAATGTGTAATTGCATCATACTGTTTGTTTGGGATAAAGAAATTCAACAATTCCCACCAATTTCACAAACCTCAAGAGAAAGATGTGTTCGTCCAGTATTCAGCCATTTCCTGTGGAAGAAATTTAATGTGGAAGAAATTTAAAAAAAAAAGAGGATTGTGGAAGAACCTTTTCCAATAAAGTGGGTTGAGTGGGTGGATTGAGATTAAAAAGAAGAAAAAAATATATTGTAGAACCTTTCCAATGGGGTGGGTTGATTTAAAAAAGAAAGAAAGAAAAAAAGAGCAAGATCAAGGATTATTTTTTATAAGGGCAGAAATGAAATATCCATTAATTCTACAAATGCAATATGCACATGTTGCATGTAATTTCCATACCATCTCCGAATAACAAATAGTGTTTTTTTCTGAATAAAATATAAATTACAAATATACAATCGCTGAGGCACACATATCATACCTTGCTTCAAATGGGTTTCAAGTAGTAAATATGAAAAATGTGATGAGATCAGGTTTGTAAGTTATTTTCTCTACCCTGAAAACTTTTGTAATAGGTAAGTTGATATGAATGTCAAGATTAAAGCAAGTACCAGGCGACTTGTATAGATGACTGGAAAAATCCTATAGTGGGAAAATCTTAAAAGAAAAGCCATTGCAAGACAAGGTAATAGAGAATGAACTATGCCAGCCTATACCAGCAGTAGTTATGAATTCCATACTTGGAAAATGAAGCATATGTATAGTATGTTCAGAGTTTGTCTGAAGGATTGTTTAAAAATCATTGTCATTTTCAATGCAATGTATACATGTTTGAGTAAGACAAGACTACTTTGTAAGAAAATCTGATCCAGATACAAAAATCCAATTCAAAAACTAAATGAAGTCATAGGGTCTTCCAGGTGGTGAAGGCATCCACCAAGGTTCAAGTTTCCCCACTTGCAAATTAAACAAACAGATCTACAATAATTAAATTATTCAAAAATAATTTTGAAAAAACTCTTAAAGAGGTTCCAATCTTTCTTTTCGTTAATCACTCCAATCTTTCTTTTCATTAATCACTCCAATATTTCTTTTCATTAATCAATTCTGACTTTGGATAAGGCCGAAATATTGAGAATTGTACCTTGTTAGATAAATGCATTTAGACCTTGATTTGTCATTCCCAAGGGAATTGCTTTCAGCAATGGCTTTGCTGATACTATCAACATTTCTGAAGACAAATTACAGTCAAGCTAGTAGATGTGAGATTTTATCTTCAAAACTGGTTGCAAGTTCTAAGTCTATTTTGTTGGTTGTTTAAACAATGGTTGACTCCATCCAGCTTATATTTCCTCAAGTGTCTACCACAATGTTTTTTTCCTGATATTTCTAACTTCCATTATGAAAAATAGTGGTAATAAGAAAACCCAGTTTGCAACATTCAACTCCTCAAGCTTCTTTCAGCTAAGAAGTTGTTTGATGTTTCAAGCAAAGTCGCCCCAAACTTATGACAAGACCCAATACATTTCACTGGAACTGGCACAAACACAAATAAAAGCATGTCTCGGTTTCAGACAAATTCGCCCCAAACTTATACCAATACCCAATCCAAATCTATTTTACTAGCACTAGCATAAACACAATACATTTAAGTCTTAGTTACAATAGTAGTTGTAGCCTCATTTAAGAAAGCAAAGGACTAGTTAACTGGTTGTCCTACTTTTAGGTAAGTTGATTAGTCTTTGAAAGGTATGCATGCTAGGTTTGAATGGCAATTAGGAATTAGCTACAGTGGAATTCAAGGGACTAATCAATACTTGTAGCATTCCCAGAGTTATTCTTAATTTCATTTCAAGCCCAGAGACAGGATTCCAGAGTTATTCTCAATAATTGAAAAAAAGATTTAAAAGAGTAAAGAAACAACAAACCATTTTACTGCAAGCCCAGAGACTTCCCCATCTACATCATCAAGTTGTTGAAGTACAGACTTTGATATTTTAATCTCCAAATCGTTATCTGCTTTAAATGTGTACTTGCTCAACTCATTCAACAAATAAGATGTTTCCATGTATCTATAATCTTTGTCCTTCCTAGTAACATGCATAAGTAAAATTTGATGAAGATCAGCACCTCTATTTGAGAAGTAACACGAAATAACCAAATATTCTTTCATCACAGCTTCCTACCTCTAAAGGGGAGGCATCATAAAATAAACAGAACATATAGTTACACTTTGCAGATAGGATCATCTTGGCAAGAAGAAAATCAAACTAGATCTCAAAACCTTCTATGGATACAGATAGTACAAGTTCTAAAACGGCCTTTTCAGAGTAAGAAATGAAGCAGCACTATAAATCAAGATGTATGAAAAAAGGTTCAAACAGTGTAAGAAAGAAAGCAACCAAGATTACAAGAGAAAAGAGAACACATAAACAAAAGCAATGGCCATTGCAATAACATTGAAGATTTAAAAGCAACAAACCGCCCTCTACTGTTCATATCAAACTGCACTTATGACTGAATACTGTCAAGTGATAATATTTTCAATGGGGTATCTTTTTTCTGCTGGTGGGCCACCCTTTGTTTAGACAAAGGGACTATGAAACTATATTTCATGTACAACAAATATCAGGAATAAACAGGTACACCACCATCCCTTTTCTGCTTTAACAGAGTCCTTTATTGAGTAGCATACACCTGCTGCAGCTTGAACCTCAGTCATTGTGGTGATAAGTACCCCCACTTACCACTAGAATAGGAAGCATGTTATATAGTGATGCATTATTATAAGTGCCACAGGTGTAGGCTAAGATTACTTGTTTCCACAATTTATCAATCCACGGGGTGGAAATTCCAGATTCTCCCAGTTGAAAAGATTGGGAAAGTACACATATGGAAAGAATAACTGAATAATAGGTCTTGGCTCTTTTAAATCTGGAATAAAAGGTCTTGTTTCCTGCATCTCAAAAAAAATTGTTGAATCACCTTCACTACAATCAGAAAAGATATATGAGGGTTATCAAGGTGGTGGTGCAAGTTGGGTGGCTTGTGGCACATTGAAATATGTCTTTCTTTTACATAAACATACTCAGAAAATGACTCTGATGTACATGTGGATGAGCTTCACAAATTTGACATTTAGGTGCTGCCTTTGTCTCTGTTATATTATGGTTGCCAAGTCAAATTTCCCAATTAAATATTCATTGTGGACTCAATCAATGGTTTTCAAAACATGCTCACATAATTTTAAGGCTTGATGAATGCTTGGCTAAGATATAGTTCTTAGTCTTGGACAAACATAGCAAAAAAACTAAGTATTTATGGCTTAGTGAATAAGCAGTCCTTAAAACATCTTTAGATCAACCTTAAGTATGCCTCAAACAAATACGTTTCTATCGTACCTTTAATTCTTCAGCCCAATTTCTGTTCTTTTGGATGTTATATTAAACCATCAAACATCTCTGAGAGACTCTCATTCTTTTAACCTTAATCTTAGTGGCAGTCTTGAGAGATTTCCTGAGCAAAATCAAATGTTCACATCATTCATCAATTAGACTTGAAGTAATTTTTGGATGTTTGTCTTCTCCTTCACCTTGGATGTATTTGACAAAGATAAGTGATTTAATCAATATACTGTGGATGCTGGACAAAAATTCAGATTAGCACAAACTTTACTGGATAATGACAGTCTGTGACAGAAGTGTAGCTTCTGGTGCTTCTGAGGAGTCCCGAATCAAGTTGAGAGTTATCAATAATATGGGCTGCTCAAATTCAAATCTACAACATGTAGATATGCAACTGTTCATTAGGTAATGAAGCCCCATAATCACTAAGAACTCAGTAAAGGAATATGAACTTTTGTCTTCAGTTTTGGGTAATTTTGCTCCAAATGTTTCACCCAAAGTTGCTCTTGATGATGATACCACAATGTGTTCAAAGACATTGCCACAAGAGGTGATTACCATCCACAACTATACTCAACAAATTATTCTCAACATGAGTGCTTTAAATCTGCATTTTAAAATTGTAATTACAGGGTCATTGTCCAAGAGAAACCTTAATTCTTTATTTCTTGTGGCACTGTCACGTCCCCAACCCTCCGACCAGCGAAGAGGACGCTACCATGGCGTTAACCATCCAGGCTAAGAGCCCCATGAACATGTACATTCATAAAAATGCTAAAATGTTGAAACAGAATGCATTGAAGTGGAACATACATAGATGCAATTATTTATCATACACAGCGGAAGCAAACATACGTTCCTATAAGCATTCAACATGTTCATCACATTCATTAACAGAAAATATGATTGCAGAAGTAAAATAGACAAGATCACTTATCTTATGAAGAACTCATTCCGCAACCAGCTACGTCGCTGCAACATTCCACCCAACCATAGGCCAGCGTGCTCCTTAATCTCTCAGCAACGCTGCCACCCCCGAGTTGGGCATGATTCTCCAAGGAATAAGGAACAAGCAGGCTTACACATAGCCAAGGATACACAAAACACAGCCAAGCCAACACAGTTGGGTTTATCAAGCCATCAACAAGACAACCAAACCAACATGGTCAGGTTTATCAAGTCGTCAAGGAGCTGGGAAAGGCTAAATGCTAAGCTGGTGAGCCCATTACAGAGCTAGGAACATCTACACCAGAGCTAGCTTGACTTCTAAGACACACACACACACCCAACACAAGGAATCAGTCCCTTCTCTGCTACACAGTCCCTCAGACCCTGACTTTCCTTCCAGTGCTATTCAGGGGTTGTGGAGAAGAAAGTCAGCCCTCTAGCTCTATCTGTGTGGTTTCCAAACACACCAAGTTTCTCAAGCAACTCAAGCCCCCATCCCTGCTCCCAACACAGTCCGAAGACCGACCATTGCACGCATGCAATCAATTAGCTGTTACAGCTTAAACCGGGAAAACGACTCCCAAGCGAATTACAACAGTCCCCAAAATGTATCAGTAAACACAAATTACAACATGGGGAAAACAACAATCCGTCCTGGGCAACGAAGCCACCAGGAAAACTTACACAGACCACACTAGGAAGAGAATACAGTCTCCCAGCGTGTGCGTGAGGAAAACTTGCACCAGACCCCAAAATACAGAGGGGAAAACACACCCGATTCCACTCCGTGGAAAAACATGAATGACAACCGATAAGCGTCTCCCCTCCTGGTTGCGTGAGATCAACAGAATAGATGCCTGTGCGTGAAAATGAAATGGTTTGTTTATTTAATCAAATGAAAATTAACTTTATTTTAAATTTACCATTATAATGTATTATTTTATCAATTAAATAGTTTTTAACTTTTATAACAATTTTTTCTTTAAATGCAGCATTTTAACATTCAATTATTTCTTTTACAACATTATTAACATTACATTTCTCACACAAATTTCTTTTGCAACATTTTTAACTATGCATTCTACATTTTAAAAAATTATATAATATAATATAATATAAAATTTCTATTGAAACATTATAGCATTCAATTATTTCTTTCCCAACATTTTAACATTACATTTTACACTTTAAAATTCTTTCCCAACATTTTAACATTATATTTTACACTTTAAAATTCTTTCCCAACATTTTAACATTACATTTTACACTTTAAAATTCTTTCCCAACATTTTAACATTATATTTTACACTTTAAAATTTTACATTTCACATTTTAAAAATGCATATAATATAATATAAAAGTATAAAAATTGATGTTTAATAAATATAAAATTTATCTCTGTATATTATGTTATGTTTGTGATGTATAGTGTTGTTATGTCGTGTTATGTTATGTGTACAATAATTGTGCACATTATTTAATCAAATGAAAATTAATGCAGCATTTTAACATTCAATTATTTTTTTTACAACATTATTAACATTACATTTTACACAATTTTTTTTTTGTTTTACAGCATTATTAACATTACATTTCACACTATAATTTTTTTTTTCAAGATTATAACCAAGCATTCTACATTTTAAAAATTCATGTGTTTGTATAAATTTATGGTTTGTAGAGCTAATTAAATGAAAATTAATGCAACATTTTTATTTTTATTTTTACAGCATTATTAACATTACATTTCACACTATATTTTTTTTTTCCAAGATTTTAACCAAAGCATTCTACATTTTAAAAATTCATGTGTTTGTATAAATTTATGGTTTGTTGATTTAATTAAATGAAAATTAATGCAGCATTTTAACTTTAAATTATTTCTTTTACAACATTATTAACATTACATTTCACGCAATTTTTTTTTTTACAAGATTCTAACTAGGCATTCTAAATTTTAAATATTCATGTGTTTATGTAGCATTTTAACATTCAATTATTTATTTTACTACATAATTAACTTTGCATATCACACAAAAAATTCTTTTGCAACATTTTAACTATGCATTGCACATTTTAAAAATTTATATAAATATAATTTAAAATTTATTTTGCAACATTATAACATTAAATTATTTCTTTCCCAACATTCTAACACTACATTTTACACTTTAAAATTTTACATTTAAAAATTTATATAATATAATATAAAAGTATAAAAATTGATGTTTAATAAATATAAACTTTATTTATGTGTACTGTGTTATGTTTGTGATGTGTTGTGTTATGTTATGTGTACAATAATTGTACACATATCATATGCATTTATGTAAATGATTGTATTTATGTGTGAAAATCTAAAATTATAAGAATTTCTTTAAAATATATATACATTAATTTTAACATTCAATTATTTCTTTTACAGCATTATTAACATTACATTTCACACCATGATGTTTTTTTTTCCAATATTATAACCACGCATTGTACATTTCAAAAGTTTTACATTTCACACAAAAATCTCTTTATTTTACAGCATTATTAACAGTGCATTTCACACTATAATTTTTTTTTGCAAGATTCTAGGGAGGCATTCTACATTTTAAATATTCATGTGTTTTGTAAAATTTATGGTTTGTTTATTTAGTCAAATGAAAATTAATGTAGCATTTTAACATTCAATTATTTCTTTTACAACATTATTAACATTACATTTCAAAAAAAAATTTATTTTGCAACATTTTAACATTCAATCATTCAATTATTTATCTTCCAGCATTTTAACCATATTAACATTACATTATAAGAATTATTGCTAAATCTAAAATTATAAGATTTTGTTTAAACTATGTATTACATTAATTTTGCAGCATTTTAACATTCAATTATTTCTTTTACAACATTATGAACATTCCATTTCACACTAAATTTTTTTTTATAAAAATTATAGTGTTTTTATAATTTATAGTTTGTTTATTTTAATTAAATGAAAATTAACTTTATTTTAAACTAACATTATAATGTATTATTTTATCAAATAATTAAATTTAACTTTTACAAATATTTTTTCTTAAATGTAGCATTTTAAAATTCAATCATTTCTTTTACAACATTATTAACCTTACATTTCACATAAAAATTTCTTTTGGAACATTTTAAGTATGCATTCCACATTTTAAAAATTTATACAATATAATATAAAATTTCTTTTACAGCATTATAACATTCAATTATTTCTTTCTCAACATTCTAACATTAAGTTTTACACTTTTAAATTTTATATTGCACATTTTAAAAATTCAATTAATATAATATAAAAGTATAAAAATATGTTATGTTTGTGATGTTATATAATGCTATGTGTACAATAATTGTGCATATAATGTATTTATGTAAATTATTCTATTTTATATTAATTTAAAATCTAAAATTATAAGAATTTAGTTAAAATATATATTACATTAATTTTAAATCATTTTAACATTCAATTATTTCTTTTACATTATTATTAACATTACATTTCACACTATAATTTTCTTTTTGCATGATTATAACCCAGCATTCTACATTTTAAAAATTCATGTTTTTTATAATATATGGTTTGTTTATTTAATCAAATGAAAATTAATGCAGTATTTTAACATTCAATTATTTTTTTAATAACATTATTAACTCTACATATTACACAATTTTTTTTTTGTTTTACAACATTATTAACATTACATTTCTCTCTCTGGCACACACACACACACACACTATATATATA